>JAABKJ010008916.1:0-11330 GCA_011634705.1 Andricus grossulariae
TTACCATATCTCCACAAAATTTTGCAGACAGCATGCCCCGCATGTCATGTTTCAAGATTTTATTAATTTTAATACATGTAGAAAGTTTATAAAAATAATTTATGATACCAGAAGTTTAAAGAAATACTTCACCTATTAGAATCTAATATTTTCATGCTTCAAGCATTCCAAAATATGTTGTAAGTGCTTAATTTCTGCTAAAGACTTTTCCATCTGTTTCTGTCAACCCTATTTTTTTCATAATAACTCTTCTGATACGTATTTTAAAGAAAAATTTCATCACCTCACTATTTTTCCAAACACAGAAAGTCATTTTATGCAAAAAACTAGTATAGAAATCAACAAACGTGGGCGCTTTTTGTAATGGACACCATGCCCCACACGGACACCATACCCGACTCTCCCCTATCTCAAAACTATTTCGAAAATATGGCTGTCGGGAAACACGCGATTATGATTGGATGAAGCGATCGTTTTTTTGTTTTTTGTTACATAAAATGAAAAGTGTGGAAGCTTCGTGTTTATGAGAAACGTATGGTTATGTAAATAATATATTCAATATTAATAATAATGAATGCAGCAGAAGTGTTAAGCACTTCGATATATGAAATTTAATATGTAGGTGTTTGAACATTTCGAAAAAATAAGCTTTTTGACCATTTTAAAAGGTTTCAAGAAAATGAAAAAAATATTACTCAAAATCCCTGAGAAAATTTATACTGATTTTTCATTTAAAGAATAAATTTTAGGAGAAAATTGACAATGGTTTCAAAATATCTTGAATTATTCCCTAAAATTTTGAAAAAGAATGTGGACGATTGTGAAGCAAAAATTTTCAATTAGCAAGATTACAAAGTTTTATAACAAAAAATCGCGTCAGTTTAAGAGACATTTAAAAGTTTTAAAAAGATTCAAAATTAAGGTAAAACGTAAGAACATTTTTAAACAGTTCTAAAATATATACATTTTTGAATATTTGGAAATAAAAAATTTGAAAGTTTTTAAAGATTTTGAAATGTTTCATTATACTAACAAAATTTTCTCAAAATTCGTGGGGAAATTGAAACTGATTTTTTGTTTAAAAAAATTACATCAAGAGAATATGGAAAAAGAATTAAAACGATTTTGAAACGCTTCCAAAATTGTAATAGTTAGTTTTACAAGGGAAAATTTGTAATGACTTTTAATTTTTTTCAATTAATTCCATTTAAAGATTTCTGCAACTTTCAAAAATATCTGGAACGTTTAAAAGCAATTTTTTTTTATTTTGAAAGATTTTTAACATATTGAAGAACTGAATATCTTTTACACTGACTCGAATTTCTCCTAAAATTGTTCAAGACCCTCAAAAATAAAAAAATATCCTTTTTCAACATATCTGAAATCTTCAACAAAAAAAATGGTGAATTTTCTCAAGAATCTTAAGAATATTATATATTTATTTAACCTTGAAAACAAATAACCGAATAAACTTAAATAAGAAATGTTTATGCGAAGTTTTTATTTTGTATTCAGCTATAGTATTTATCCCCTAAAATAATAATTTAGGTGAAATTTTTTCCTTTCATGACTGAAAAATCTTTTTTAATTAAAATTGAACTATTTGGTTGAAAATTCGTCTTTTTGGTTTGAAAAGTAATATGTTTTTGCTAATTACCGACTTTTTTGGTTAGAAATGCAACTGGTTAAAAATAATTCTTTTTCAGTCAAAAATGCAACTAGTTGGAAATTAATAATTTTTTATTAAAGATTTATCCTCTGAGTAGAAAATTGACCTATTCGGTTGACAATGTGACTACTTCGTTCAAAATCCGTCTTTTTTTATAGAAAATGAATCTTCTTAGTAGAAGATTTATCTGTTATATGTTTAAATATTATATTTATATTGTTATTATTTTATTATATTTTATTTATTTTATTATTTATTATTTATTTAAGATATTGTATATTTATTTATTATATTATATGTATATTATTTTTTGTTTAAAAATTCAACTGGTAGAAATTATATTTTTTTTTAGTTTAGGATTCAGCTACTTTTTTGAGATTTCGTATTTTTAAAGATGAATTCAACTTTTTGATTACTTAAAATTAAAATCTTTTTTGTTTTAAATATCATTTATATATTACATTTTTCGTTGAGAATATACTTTGAAATACAATATTTAATGTTTTCCTTTCAAGAAACATTACATGAGATCCAATTAGATCCAAGCCTATACATTTTTCATATTTTCGAAGTTGTGAAGAGATTACAAATATTTTAGAATTTTGCAAAATTTGTAAACTATTGTTAAATTTTTTCCAAGCTTCGAATGTCCTAAATATCTTTCAAACTTGAATTTTTCCTAAAATTTGGTAAAATCCTGTAAAATAAAAATAAAAAATCTTCGAAATTTTCTGTATACTGTTTCGACATATCTGAAATATTCAAAAATCGTTTTGAATATTTAGAGTAACCTAGGAAAATTATATTTATATAACTTTAAAGTAAATAAATGAACTAACTTAAGAAATAAATCGTTATAAGAAAACTTTATTTTGTATTAAAAATTATTTTTCCCTTCAAATTATAATTTGCCTAAAATTTTCTTTCTTTCTTTCTTGAAAATTTTTTTTCGGTTGAAAATTCAGCAATGTTGTGGAAAGTTCTTCTTCTCGGTTTAAAATTGTATCTTCTTTGGCAAAAATTTCATAGTTTTACTTAAAATTGCAAGGATTGCGTTCAAAATTAAAATCTGTTTTGGTCGAGAATTCAACTACTTTGTTGAAAATTCATCTTATAGTATGAATTTAACTCGATCTGATTTCAAATTTGAATCTTTTTTAATTTTCATATCTCCTATTACATTTTTCGGTGAAAATTCAACTTTTTGGGTTAAAAAATCAACTACTTCGTTAAAAATTGAACTACTTTTTAAAAAATTCACTTACATAAAGATTCATAATTTTAGTTACAAATTCATATATTTGGTTCAGAATGTATTAACAAAATAGTTAGATTCTTAATCAATGAAATGAATTTTCAACTAAAATAATGAACAGTTTATATGTCAATCAAAAAATGCGAATTCAAAAAAAAAAGTTAATTTGCAACCAAACAATTGAATTTTTCAACAAAACAGTTATGCTAGCAGCTTTATACAAAAAATTATGAATTTTCAACAAAATAAGTAAATCCTCAAATGAACAGGATAATTTTCAACCAAACAGTTGCATTTTCAACAAAAAAATGAATTTTCTACTAAGAAAGACGAATTATCAACAAAACACATACATTTTAAACCAAATAGTTATATTTTCAGTTAAAAAAATAAATAATTTTTAACAAAGAAAAAAACGAATTATCAACAAATTAGTTACATTTTTAACCAAAGAAATGAATTTAGAAACAAAATGGTGAATTTTCCACAAAAAATGTAATGGTTCTTATTTCGTCAAAAAAGGATTTTAATTCTAAATCAGAAAAAGCTGAATTTTAATAAAAAATACGAATATGGGACGAAATAATTGAATCCTCAACTAAGTTTATAATTAGTTGACCAAATCGTTGAATCTGCGAGTCGAAAATGAAAATTTTCTACAGAACAGTTGAATTTTGAAGCCAGAAATTCGAATTTTCAACAAAAAAACATGACTAAGTATGTGATTATTAGCTAAAAATTTTGATAGTTTAAAAACTGAAAAATAATAGTTTAAATGAAAGTTCAAGTTAATTTTTAATACTTCAAACATTGTTTTTTTATTTAGTTTATTATTTTGTCGTGAATTCCTGATTATTATAGGTAATGTTATTAATATTGTCAGGTGAGTTACAAGTAATATTGGTATAATTATCAGTAAAGTAACATAATTTCTTTTACATTTAATGCACTAGGAACGCTGACAAACAGTTGTTTGCAACAAAATCGTTTTAAATTTTGTATATTAGTGATTCGCAGACTTGAAAATGTCTTGTGTAAGAAATGGCTTTCAACACATCCCCCCGCCACCCCCACCCAAAATATGACTAATATGGGCCCAAACTTTGGAACAAATTCATACTTGCTGGACTTATAAAATGCGACAGCAACATATGTCAATAATATTTTAATAAATGTTTAATATTTGAAGCCAATTATAGCATTTGACAGTAATTGATATTCCCTAGGGACGAGGAATGAAAGATCCATTTTTAGAAGATCGTTTCAGAAGCAGAATCTCTGAAACGATATAACAGGTGAATGAACGTGACAGCGGCACAATTTCTTCGTCATTGCGACAAAAACAGAAATGGGGAATGGACGTATAGTAGGAACCGCGGAGGAACTGGTCAAGGAGAAACAAAACGTCGTTCCTTCCCATTTAAGCCTGTTTCCTCGGAACATCAAAGCTCAGCCTGCTTTTCTTTTCTCCCTCACTCAGCGAGTTACAAGAGCACTCGTCTAATTTGACGAGGCTCTCGTTTTACAGTCTTTTCTCATGCGCGCCTCGTAGTATCCGCGATCTTTTCCACGGATCCTTACTTCCATCTCAAACAACAATTCAAACCGCATCAGACACCTCGACCGACCAATCAAAACTTTCGAACCAAATCTGTACAACACCTGCTGGAATCATACGATTTTTTCATTTAGGAGGTACGTCCGGAAAGTATCCGACCTTGTAGGGTATCAGGAGTAAGAGCTAATTCTGGTCAATGGCGATGATATTCTCTTGAAAGTAATCCCCTTTGCAAGCCATAACCTTCTTCCAGCGATCCTCCCTTTTTCGGAACCACTCCTTAGAGTCACCTTTCGGAATAGCTAATAGCTGCTTCGTCGAATTCTGCTTTAATTCCTGTGCGTATTGAAATCGTTTTCCTTTTAGAGGATACTTCACTGTAAAAAACAGCCCGAAATCATAGGGAGCCAAGTCAGGACTGTATGGATTCTGCCGAAGTTGTAGGAGGCCGCGTTTCACCAGAAATTGTTGAATAAGCTGCGATGAATGTGCAGATGCGTTGTCATAGTGAAGGATCCATAATGTAGTATTTTGTACAAAAATGACTACTTTTTTATGAACCATTTGATGTACCAAAATCAGAACACAAAAATCTTCACAAATCAAAATTAGATTTCCGACTACCTCCTTTGCGGCTCATTACAGACAAATATATAACAATGTGAAAACAGATCGAGAAAAAAGACAGAGTCAACCAAGACCGAGCTCTCACTCTTTCCTTATTCTTTCTTTGACTTCCTCATTAGGGATTATTATTTACAGGAAAACTACTAGTTTGAACAATAGAACCTTGTATTAATAAAAACTAACATAAGTTTCACATAAATTTCAACCAAGAACGTTCCTTCAGTCAAAAGAGAAAAAAAAAATTTAATCAATTTGTTGAACTTTCAGGCAAAGGAGACAAATTTTCAACAAAATAGTTGAACCTTTAAACGAATAGTAACATCTGTCCAAAAAGATGAAGTTTTTAGAAGACAGTTGAATTTTCAATAACGAAACTTATTTTTAACTAAGGAAGATGAATTTTCAATCAAAAAGATGAATTTCCTACCATGAAAGATCAATTTTCAAGACTTTTCTACCTCAAAGGATGAATTTTCAATCCAAAAGGACGAATTTCCAACAGAACAATTAAATTTTGTACCAAAAATAAAAAAAAATACTTTAATTTTCAACAAAATACATGAACTATAAACAAAATAGTTAAATTTTTTAACACATAGCTAAATTTTCAACCTAAAAGAATGACTTTTCACCCAAGATGATTATTTTTTTACCAGAAAAGACGAATTTATAAAAAAGTTAAGTTTTCAACTTATAAATTTGAATGTTCATGAAAAACAGTTGACTTCTATACACCAAAAGATGAATTTTCAACCAGAAAGTTAATTTTCAAATAGGAATGATGAATTTTCAACCAAATAGTTTGATTTTCAACTAAAAAAGATCGGTTTTCAACCAAAACTGGAATAGTTAATTTTCAGTTTAAAAGATTAATTTTCAACAAAAAAGAAACGAATTTTCTACCAGTTGAATTCTACCAAAAAATATGAATTAAATAAAAAAATTGAATTCTAAACCAAAAAGAAGAATTTTTAACAAAGAGAAATCACATTCTACCCAAAAAGACAAATTTCTAACAAAATGCGTAAATTTGGTACAAAAAAGTTGAATTTCCAACCCCAAAATAGAAATTGTCATCAATAAAATTATTTTTCGACCTCATAGTTAAATTTTTGTAAAAATAGTTTGATATTTAACCAAATAATTAAATTTTTAACAAATACAGACATTTTCAACCAAATAATTGAATTATCAACTAGGAAATATGAATTTTGAATGAAAAATATAGATCTTAAACCAAAAATGGAATAGTTACATTTTCAGTTGAAAAAATTAATTCTCAACCAATAAAATCAAATTTTTAAGAAAATGGTCAAAGTTTCAACCAAAGAAAAAAATTTTCAGCTAACATGATGAATCTTCAACGATAAGAAAATTGACATTTAACAAAGTAGTTGAACTTTAAATCAAGTAGTTGATTTTTCAAAAACAAAAAGTATGAATTCTGAATGAAACATGTAAAAGTTCATATTTCATCCAAAAAAGATTTCAATTTGAATGAAAAAATATTGAATTGAACCAAAAATTAAGAATTTTCAACAAAAGAGTTAAATTTTCAAGTAAAAGGACGATTCTTAAAAAAGAGATTATTTTAAACAAAAGTGTTTAAAAATCAACCAAGAATGGTAAGTTTCTACCAAAAAGACGAATTCGTAACAAGATAGATGAATTTTCAATTAAAAATGATTAGGTTTTAACCACATAGTTCGATTTTTAACTAAAAAATATAATTTTGAACCGAAAATTTAATAGGTGAATTTTCAACGAAAAATGCAACTAAAATTCGGACAATTTTGAGATATTACACTAAAAATGAAGAATAATACAAAACAATATTGTTGTATTTGACTCTAAAGTTTGAAATTGCACAATTTAAAGCTTCCCATTTTTTAAGCTTGAATTTGAGTAATTATATTGTCTTAATTTTTTATTGTTTCCAATTTATTCTGAAGCCATTTAATTTAAAAAAGTGTTAAATATAAATCGTCTAAACTGAAAATTAAGCAACTATCAAGTCTTTCAACTCGATATTCTACGAGTTCGAAGAATAAAAAAAATTAGGTGATTTTCTACGTTCAAAATTGAAACCTAACAATTTAAAATCTTCAAATATAAAATTTTAAACTGACTAAAATTGATACCAAACAGTTCAGAATATTTAAATTTAAATTAAAATAACTTCAAACTGGCTATGAAGGATTTCGGCACAAAATATTTAAATTTCTAATAATTAAATTGTCCTAACATTTTCAATATTTGAATTCTAAGCTACAAAATTGTGAAATTTTAAATTGGAATCTTCAAAAAGTTAAGAAATTTTCAAACCAAACATTTTAGAATTTTAGCTCTTGAAGCAGAAAAGCTTCAGTTTCAATGTCTCAAAAATTATATTGTTTTAGGATTGCGCATTTAAAACTATAATTAAAAATTAATATTATAGATATTTTAAAAATAATGAATTAATTAATAATCAGTATCATATCATTAGTATCAAGTAAATTTTAAAGTGATTGTATACATGGGTTTACTAAAAAATTATTTCTGTAAAATAATCGCTGTTATTTACACTGCTCAGAATTGAAATTTTTTGATTATTGTGAATCTTTAAAGTTTAATTATTCTGAAAGCTTTGAAAATTAAAAGCTTTCAAATTTGAAACTTTGAAACTGAATGAACTCAAACTTGAAACGTTGAAAACTAAACAATTCCAAATTTCGTTTTAAAGTTTAAGGATTCTTAATTTAAAATCTTGAAATTAAGCATTAAAGATCATTAGTTTTCAAATCGCGATAAAGTATTTCCATGCGAGGGGAATAACTCCATGTTGGTTAAAGTAAGAAGATAATTTTATAAGACGTCAAACTGACGTATAGTAATTAGTAATAAACTGTGAATTAAAAAATTATTATATTAATTGGTTACAAATAATATGTACATTCGTTCTTCAGACAACATTAATCGTTTAGATTGTTGAAGATACAATCAAGGTGATAAGATCTTTAAAACATTTACTATCGAACCGTTCCAGTTTATTTGAAAAATTCAGAAGACCTTGAGTTTTGAATTGATGATCAGTAATGCTTAAAAATTTGCGATCCAAGGCATACATGGAAGAAACCTGTTAATTTTTCAGGGACGTCACCCTTAACGAGGATCGAATGGATTATACGTGCAAGTAATGACGCTGCAATGAAGTCTTCTTTGGCTACCTGCAGCAGCTACTGAAGAATTGAACTCCATCAAGACTTGCAGAATAGCTCACATCAGTCGAGGTTAATAGAGATCGCGTCTGTCCTTTCTCTCTACATAATATTCCGTAGCTGCTATGCAGTAGCAATAAAACGACATCCGAAGTACCTCTGCCAATCCTTCTCACCATGGGGTTTGCCATCCTTCGCCTTATAATATCAACTTGCAAATTAATTTACTATCACTTCTCTTTACAACAACGATCATCATATTCTTCGTCTAGGCTTGTCTTAAAACACAGATATGCAATTATAAAATTCATGATGGAATAATCCCCCATTTTTATCGAAAAATTCCATAGAGCGAATTGCATACCTTTATGCATGAGCGTAAATTAATCCCTACCGTCTTCAGTATACCTCTAAACTAATTTTTTAGCGTTATGTAATAAAGCATGGTCAGACTTCTTGCATATTTAGATTCAAACCGGGACTGAAGAAGTGCGGGGATTAGCATTGGCAGATGATAAGATTGTTACGGCGAAATCAGCCTATGATTTGCATAGAATGTTGAGTAGACTGAATACTAGCATGGAGACCTTGGGTCTTAGGATTGAGGTAAATGAAACAAAAATGATTGCATTTGAAATAAGGGATGTGAAAGCAGTATGCGACATTACATTGGGCGAAGAGAGGATGGAACAAGTTCATAATTGCGTGAATCTTGGAAGTTTATTTACTAATGATGAAAATATAGATGGAGGATAGTTGGATGAATGGATCAAGCGTATAAACGAGTATGGGAAAGTTATCGGCAGTTAGGAGCTATTACCAGAAATAAAAATATGGCCAATAAAGCTAAAATTGCAATATATAATTCTGTACTTTCATCCACTGTGATGTACGGTAGCAAAACCTAAACATACCAATAGTAATAAGTGGGTCATCAAAGAATGTGGTGTTAAGGAAACACTTGTTGACAAGAGTGAAAGAAATTTGTTGAGATGGTTTGAAAATGTTGAACGAATGAAGAAAGAACGTTTACCGAAACAATTATATTTAGGTAAAGCGAATGGTAGTATACCCAGAGGCAGGCCAAGGAAGGAGTGGTGGGAATGTGTGAATGAGGCACTACATCGATAAGATATAAGGAGCCACAGAAACACAATAGCTTGCATTAAAAGGTGAATGAATGTAGAGGAAGAAAAAGTTGTATGCCAGAATAGGGAGATGTGGAGAGAAATTGTTAAGAAATGTGTGACAATGAGTCTCAGAGGAATGATAAACGGTTGAAACGAGCGATCATGGATACTCATTGGTCCATGTGGAGAGCTTTACTTAGTGGTTGTGTTTAGAACATGGAGTATGGATCTTACTATGACACGCACAGCCACTACCAAAAATCATGAAGGAGAGTGAGGGAAGGAGCCCATACCGAAACTCGACAGGAGGACGCAAGACAGTCTCTTGGAAACAGCTATAGTTCAAACAATACGAGTATGCACCCTGATGATGAACAAAGGATTTGAAGGTGTTTGGCGCGCGTCTTAATTCGAGATGGATTATAGGAAAGGAGGAATGAAGACAATGATAAAGGTGCAGGTGAAATCAGTTGATTAGGGAGCGGAAGGAGGAAAAGGAAAAACGCAGTTGACTGGAATAGAGAATGCAGAAGAAAAGAAGAAGAAGCAGGAGAGACAGGATGAAGAAGAAGAGTTGGGAGTGATAAATAAAAAGTTTAAACGCAGAGAAAGTTAGAAGAGGTTAATAAAGAGTGTTAATAAGAAGCAGAGCAAAGTGTGACAAAAGAGTCGACAAATGATGTAAATTTTTCGTTAAGAGAAGAGATGGATTTTTTAACGGGATCTAAGATCTGAGTGAAAAGTGTGAGTAGCTTGTCGAATGATGTGAAACAGAGGCAAGGGAAAAGTAGAGTATGAAAAGGTTGGAGAAATAAGGCAAAGGTAAAATTAGGTTTTTGTATGAAGGAAAAGTAGTAGGTAGGATAGAGAAAAGTTGGTTTTTGAAAGAGGTAAGGGAAGAAGTTGTAGTGATTGGGGCTATTTCAGCAGTGCTTTGTGAAATGTAGTTTCAGTTAAGAAGAATAGCAGGAGAAATGTAACTTTTGTTTTGGCATTGGAAAATGAAATAGGTAGTTTAAAGCCAATTTGAGTTTGTTTTCAACCTGTCAGGGTAATGAAAAGTGAATAGTGGTAATTTGCGTTTATTAAAAGTAGTGAGGGTAATGAAAAGTGAGGAGTGGTATGTGTATTCGGTTTAAATGTTGAATGTTACACGTAAAAGTAGAAAGGAGAAAAATGGAGACGATAAGTATGAATTTGGTTTTTGTTGTTCTTGAAAGGAGTGGGTTTGATGGCATAAGTTTAAAGCAGAGGAAGGAGAAAGTGTTAATATAGGTAAAGGGGTGCTAGGGCACTATGTGTGAGATGAGATCGCATTAAAAGACGATAAGGAGAATGGGAAAGAGAGATATCTTAGCGCTAGGGCTTCCGCTAAATTTAAATAATAGTGTGTGAGCTAAAGTAGGGTTGAAGTAGCTGAAGTTAGGCCTACAATTATTAATAATATGATGATGCGAATTTGTAAAGGTTTTTAAAGACTCTCAAACCCGTAAAAGGGAGAGATAAATGATCCATGGATACAGAGGAAGGAAAAGTTGCATGCCAGAATGTGGAGGTGTAGAGAGAAAGTGTTATGAACTGTGTGACAAAGAGTGTCAGCGGAATGATTATCGCCTGCAGCAAACGATTTTGGATACTCATTGGCCCGCAACAGAGTATGGATCTTACTATATGAGAATATCTACTCCCTAAATCTGAATTAGTAGAAATTTTACTAATGTACATAGTAGCATTGTATCTGACTGCTAAATTAGTAATTTTACCAGTTTATATTAAATGAAATGGTTAGATTTATGTTACTAAAGGAATAAGTGAGGGTATTCTACTAATCTGCTTAGTAGTGCCGACTTACTAATTCAATGAGTAGCAATGAATTGCTATGGAAACATAA
>JAABKJ010008917.1:0-11329 GCA_011634705.1 Andricus grossulariae
GATATATATATATATATATATATATAATACATCATTTAATTTATATTTTAAATTTCACATTTAATCGAAAAGAAATCTGAAACATTCGGAACGAACATAAACTAGTGGGACACAGCTGAAAATTCGGAATAAGCTATTGGGAAACTGCGACATTTATTCGGAAAGGAATCGGAAAGGTTCACATAGAAATCGAAAAGGATCGAGACGGTACTTTCTCTCCGACCCTTTCCGTTTCTTCCGCTACGGATGGAAGATACCTCCTTTCTCATTGATCCTTCTTACACCGTACGCTATTTCCAGGCTTAAACTTCTTAAGTAGGGGCAGAATGGGAATAAGCGTAACTGAGACGTAACCTTGGCACATGAGAGGGAGAGAGACTGGATCAAAGCTGCAGTTGCTTTGAGGACCGTCTTTAAAATTAAATTGAAAAACAATTTCAGTTACAATTTATAACTGTAGTCCATCAGGGGTTTGAATCACAGTTTTTGATTTAAGTTATAATATTTATGGTATTCAAAAAAATGCAGTACAACTGCACGGATTAAGTGTACTAAAACGAGCGCCTAGCACGAGAGATCACCCGCGCGCACGCAGTGCAGAATGAGAATCTGCCCGCACGGAGAGCATATTTTTTTCATGATAACGGACTAGTGTACTGGCATCGGCCGACTCATACTAATTTCGCGCCAGTATGTGCCGCCATATTGAGAAAGTTCTGTACCTTAACATGACATCGAATCGAAACAAACTGGCCTATCCAATATACACTACCGAGTTAGTATATATATATAGGGATCAGTGTTTTTTTCCCTACGAATCGTTGAAGTAAATGTGCCATTGGCTCCATTTGGATGAAATCCGAAACTCTGTCGATGCTACATATAAGCACACCAACCATGACCTGGGGCCTGGAGCAGCTTCGGATACGTCATAGGACGTCTCTAGGGTGCAACTATGCCTTTGGCTTTGATGTTACCTACACCGAATACGTGATAGCTGACTATACCAGTATCTAATAAGTGAAGACTAATACATTCACGATGCTATTATAAGCCAAGGGGAGTGGTGCGCATTACATACATATGCGTCTCGATCCAGAAACCAGAGTCTGGAAGCATCGGCCACCCGTTAGTTGGCTATAATCTAAACGCCTATCTATCTGTGCGAATATTGAGTACAAATGTCAGTAGTATACCCGTACAGCATAGGGATATTCGTAGATCGACATATCGTGAAATGTAATTACTGTTTGAGATTGCCCACTCTGCTGTGTGACACGGTTTAGTTATGAATGGATCCCAGTGATGAAACTAGTATACAGGAAAGCTCGAACGTAGAGGATTTCACTCAGGAATGTTACGTAACGCAACATTTCTAAACGCGTCATAGGCATGGTAGGTTTAGAGATTTGGAGCTTCATGTTAAACATTAAGAAACTGCGTGAATTGAGCAGTAAGCAAACAGAACCTTCTAATGAAGAAATTTAATACAATCATATATCATATTGATTTAAAATTAAAAGTCGACACGAGGCAACAGAGTAAAAGTGCGAAGAAAACTGCAGTTTTTATCCTACAATTTGACTTCTGAGAAAAGCGAAAAGTTTATTCAAATTTCTATAAAAATTTAAATGAACATTTAGATGCTCAAGAAATTGAATGAAAGTACAAAAATTTCTCTTATTGTAATAAAAATAAATAAATTTTTGTATCTGAATATGTTCGGGCAAATAAAAAACATTCAAAAAATGCGTTTTCAACCGCAATTCGTTAACTGATTCTTATGGATACACTGTAAAAATTTTTTGGTAATTTTCTCAAAAAAGTTTGTAAAGCTTTGTACCCAAACTCTGGAAATTTTCCCAACATTCTGGAAGGAAAATTCCAAAAAAATTTGGGAATTTACCTAAGAGTTTGGGAATTTTCCTAATATTTCATAAGAAAAATTTCCAAAAAATTTGAGAATTTACCTGAGAGTTTGGGAATTTTCCTAAAATTTCGTAAGGAAAATTCCCAAACTTTTTGGAAATTCACCTAAGAGTTTGGGAATTTTACTGAACATTTCATAGGAAAAATTCCCAAAAAAGGTGAGAATTTACCCTTTGAATTGATAGGAAAATTGACAAAGAATCTGGAACTTTACTTAAGAGTTTGGAGATATCTTCTAACATTTCGTAGTGAAAATTCCTAAAAGCTCTGGAAAAACTAGATTAGTTTCATTTATTTTTATTTTTTCATTCCATAATTTTTAAAAACAGTTAAAATATACTAACGAGACATCACTTATAATAAAAGTACATATAATAAAAATGCATATAATAAAAATACATATAATAAAAATACGTATAATAAAAATACATATAATTTTAATGAAATATTTTGCATTCAATAATTTTTGTCATTAACTTTATCACTCGCTGATCTGGCTTGATCGTTTCACCTCTTTTTTTTATTTCTTCCTTCTTTCTTTTTTTGGGGTTGATACTGTGGAACGTCCTGAAACATAAATAATAACGTTTTTCAACTTGTTGACGCATAAGATTGTAGACATTGATCCTTTTATGAGGTCAGGTCGTTGAGTTCGTTGTTTCATCGCCGTTGCCTTCTGTTTGTAACCCTTTCTTCTCGCGACTTTTCATCTCATTGGACTATTAGTCTTGCTGTTCCCATCCTTCAATCTTTCAACTTTTTGGCCATATGATCACCGGCCTTTTTTACCAAAGCCATTGCTAGGCCCACAGGATTTATTTTTATATTTTTAAAACCTTGTGAAATGATTTTATCTAACCGCAGAGGTGGAATATGGCCCATTATACGTCGGGAAGTATCAGCTGAAGTATTCTGTACGGATGAACTGGTGCGACTTGAAGTGGGAGTGGAGAAAAAATGGTCACATCTTGCCAATCCTGTAAAAATAATGATTTTATTAGGAAATATAAAAAAAGTTGTGTTGAAGTTAGAAGTACTTTTCGTGGTACAATATGAAATGATATGATTGTTACCTTCTATACTCTGGTCTGGTTTTATATTGTTGAAGAGAATCCTTTTCGAAACTGGTTCCCACAGTTCATCATTGTGCAGCACCATCAGTCGCATTGATCCAGTTTTGTAAGTCTCTGATAAATTTTCCAGAATTTCAAAATTATCAATCTCCGTACCGTCCTTCTCGAAGACAACCTAAGTTATAGAAATAAACAATTTCAGTGAGCTGATACGATTTTTTTAAATCGTCTAGTATCTGTTTTTATTCAAATTGAATTGAATCAAATTGAAATAATTCATGCTTTTAGCAGTAACGAGGCTTCTTTTGATCCCACCTGGGCCGGTGACTTTGAAAATCGTCATGGCTGACCTGGAAAATGAAATTGAATGTATGTTGTGAGGCACATGAGTCCTAAATAATGTGTAGTGATTAAAGTCTTGACACACTCACGGTCAATACTTATGCCAATTGAGACGGTAAGTGCCAGTTACAGTTGCGGTTCGAATATTTTAAAAAATACTAGCGTTGAGAAAATTCGTCTATAATAATAACTGGTGAAAATTCAAAATTCAAAATAAAGAAAATTAAAATAATACATAATTCACATCGTAATAATTTGCCCCGTAAAATAATTCACATTCTAGCACAATGGACTTGAAACAAGTGCGTGCTTGACTTTTACATAAGATTTGACGTCTTGCTCGTAAACATGAAGTGATTCATACCCTAATAGATTTGCAAGAGAGAGACACTCATGTCTTACAATATTTCCAAGTTCATATAGACGGAGCCTCGGTTGGAATTTAGTCTCTAAGACTTCAAGAAGAAGGTAGAAGCGCTCTTCGTTATTGCATAATAGGATGGCGATTCCCCCATTTGAACATTTTCTTGATAAGGGTCTTGTCTTATCGCAAGAATATTTCCCTTTTTATAGGGGGTTCCTCTGAAAACGGCAGAAGAACATTCAGTAAGTTTCCCAAGTAGTTGAGCATAAGTTGTAGCCTTTTGGAGAGTTCTTGAGTAGCGATGAATGCAAAACTCACTCTCTTCATTTAATTGTAGTTCACACCTGAGCCCTGAACCGGAACGCAACGAACTTTCAAGGAGTTCATGCTTCTCTGATAAAGATCGCGTTACATTTTTATAGTTTTTCAAATTTCTCATAACTCTCTTTAAGAACGTATGCTTACTTTCAAAACGTAGCGTAAAACCCGTTATTAATGGACCGAATTACAGTATAAATTCAGGGTAAGCGATAAAGAAATGATGCTTTGGTCGGAGCTTAAAAGACGAAAATAGCCTCTTTCTCTAACTAAGATATTCCTCAATTATTGTTTTTAAATATAGAATATAGGAATGATGGATTTCGGGTGCGCACACTATTTCCACTATTTCAGTCAGTTTCAGGAGACAAAGCCAAACATCATCGTGTGTATTGACTTTGTATTCTACAAAAAGGGGAAGAAGACGAAGAAAAGTTAATACTTGCCAAACACCACCAATAATTCTTTTTTCTTTTTGTGGTACGTTGGCTGGCTTGTCCCTCTGATTGTAGCTGGAATATTTGAAAGATTCTATTTTTTTATTGAGAAACGGCAAAGAGAAGAACCCCCTCGAAATCAAGTTTGCGATCATAAGGTGCAAATCATAAGCCACAACTTCTTCTCGTAAGTCGTGGCCAAAACATGGTGGCAAACCAAGCTTGCTGACATAAAATCCGCGCAGACGATTGAATTCTGAGTCGAATTTTACTCCCTCATGATGCTTCTTATTCTTCTCTTCTGTGAGGGACTTCTTATACGAGTTAGCAGTCCAGTGCGGTATGTTCCCTAACATCAAGTAAACTGCAACCATCTTATGTTTAACTCAAGCTGGACCGATAGGGTTAACTATTTCGAAAGCGTCTTGATAGAGTATTATACAGCAACAACGAGGGTTCTCAATGATGATTGGATTTGATTAGAAAACTCTCCCGTCAGTAAAATCTTTGAGAACATATGTCCCTGTTGCTTCTGAATTACTTAAATCAATATCCAGTGACTTAGCCTTGAGCATGGATTCTAGGGTTTTGATGATGGAAACATAATGGAAATACTCTGTTTTTTCATTCGTAACTCCTAAAACCTTAGGTTTCGGGGCGACGTATGCCGAACTTCCCTTATCCAGTTTTTTTCTTCTATGGTCTGTTCGCAATATTGATATACAAGACGTAAATGGCCCCTTGCTAAAAACTCCTTCAATGACATCCTGAGTTTTAGAAATAGGAATATCTAACGTTGAAAGATATTGTCTTAACTGACTTTCAAACACATTCATTCTTAAAAAATCAATATTTCTCAACTGTGTAACCAAAAATTGTACAGTTGTAGCTGGTACTAGAAATTTAGCCTGTCGAAAGAACCTGCTAATTGACAGGTGTGTCTGTAAAGACGTAGCAGCCCATCAACGCGTCCTGTCAACGGCCTGGATTGACTAGCGGAAAGCTTTCGATTCAACCTCTCAGAGACTTATCATCTGTCTGTTGCAAAGCTTGAAGGTGTATCCACACATTGTGAGATGCACAGAGAGATTGAATCGTCTTTGGGAAACTAGATTTACTATCTCATCTGGAAATTATCGCGTGACAACGAATGACGTCAGCTTCCAGACGGGCGTCTTTCAGGGCGATACCATGAGCCCTTTGCTTTTTTTGCATCACACTTCTGCTTCTATCTCTCGCACTACGAAATTCTTCTGGATACCTCTGTGGCGACACTAACCAGCGCGAGCATAAGGTCACTCATGTATTTTATATGGATGACCTGAAGATCTATGCCTCTGGTAAAGGCAAACTTCAAACTGCCATTAATATCGTCAAGAAGTACACAGGAGAGATTGGGATGGACTTTGGATTGGATAAATGTGGCAAAATGAATCTGAAGAAAGGAAAGATTTTTGGCGTTCACAAGGACCCTGAGCTGGTGGATATAAGTGTTATTAGACGTCTTAACACTGGAGAGACCTATACATATCTGATCGTACCTGAAAGCTGCATTCAGGACGTAACATCAGTAAAGGAGTCTCTCCGAAGCAGATACAAGCATCTTCTGCGACAGATTTGGTCTTCTAATCTGTCGGCGTTGAACAAGGTATCTGCGACTAACATCCTTGCCGTCCCGGTTCTACTCTTGTTCTTTTTCAATTTTAGGGAATTCTCGATTGATTTTAGTAATGCGAGAGAAGTTTCAAAACTTCTTTTTCCCCCTTATAAAAATCACGTCATTTTTAGGACTTTTTGACCGGCTCCTGGGATTAATTCAACGGTTTTCACTGAATTTTTCAATTACGTTTGAATATTTTTCTAATTAATTTATAGTGATTTGAATTTGAAATTGTTGTTCTTTTTCAATTTGAGGGAATTCTCGATTGATTTTAGTAATGCGAGAGAAGTTTCAAAACTTCTTTTTCCCCCTTGTAAAAATCACGTCATTTTTAGGACTTTTTGACAGGCTCCAGGGATTAATTTAATGGTTTTCACTGAATTTTTTAATGATGTTCGAATATTTTTCTAATTAATATATAGTGATTTGAATTGGAAATTGTTATTCTTTATGAATTCGACGGAATTTTCGATCAATTTTAGTGGTTTGAAAGGAGTTTCCAAACTTTTTTCTTCCTCTTATATAAATCATGGCATTTTTTGGTCTTTTTGACACGCTCCAGGGATTAATTTAATAGTTTTTACTGAATTTTGTAATAATATTCCAATATTTTTCTAATTAATTCGTGCTGATTTGAATTTGAAATTGTTATTCTTTTTGAATTCGAAGGAATTCTCGATTGATTTTAGTGGTGTGAAAGGAGTTTCAAAACAACTTTTTTCCTCTTATAAAAATCATGACATTTTTGGGACTTTTTGACAGGCTCCAGAGATCAATTTATTGGTTTTCACTGAATTTTATAATTATATTCTAATATCTTTCTATATAATTTATAGTGATTTGAATTTGAAATTGTTATTCTTTTTTGATTCGAGGGAATTCTCGATTGATTTTAGTGGTGTGGAAGGAGTTTCAAACCTTTTCCTCCCTCTTATACAAATCATGGCATTTTTAGGACCTTTTGACAGGCTCCTGGAATTAATTCAATGGTTTTCACTGAATTTTATAATAATATTCTAATATTCTCCTAATTAATTTATGGTAAGATGAATTTGGAATTGTTATTATTTTTTAATTCGATGGGATTCTCGATTGATTTTAGTGGTGTGAAAGGAGTTTCAAACCTTTTCCCCCCTCTTATAAAAATCATGGCATTTTTAGGACCTTTTGGCAGCCTCCAGGGATTAATTTAATGGGTTTCACTGAATTTTATAATAATATTCTAATATTATTCTAATCAAATCGTAGTGATTTGAATTTAGAATTGTTATTCTTTTTGAATTCAAGGGAATCCTGCATTGAATTTAGTGGTTTGAAAGAATTTTCAAAACTTTTTCTCCCCTCTTATAAAAACCATGGCATTTTTGGGCTCTTTGACGGGCTCCAGGAACTAATTTAATGGTTTTCACTGAATTTTTTAATGAGGTCCGAATATCTTTCTAATTAATTTATAGTGATTTTAATTCAAAATTGTGATTCTTTTTGAATTCGAGCGAATTCTTGATCGATTTTTGTGGTTTAAAAGGAGTTTTGAACCTGTCCCACACCCTTATAAAAAGCATGTCATTTTTGGGAGATTTTGACGGGCTCCATGTATTAATTTAATGGGTTTCAGTGAAATTTATATAAATATTCTAGTATTTTCCTGATTAATGTCTAGTGATTCAAATTTGAAATTGTTATTCTTGTAAACTTGAGGGAATTCTCGATTGATTTTAGTGGTTTAAAAGGAGTTTAAAAACTTTTTCCCCCCTCTTAGAAGAAGCATGGCATTTTTGGGACTTTTCGACATTCTCCAGGGATTAATTCAATGGTTTTCACTGAATCTTATAAAGGTATTTCAATACTTTTCTAATTAATTTATAGTTATTCGGATTTGAACATGTTATTCTTTTTCAATTCGAGGGAATTCTCGATTGATTTTAGTGGTGTTAAAATAGTTTAACAAATTCTTTTAACCTCTTATAAAAACCATGGCATTTTTAGGACTTTTTGGCAGCCTCCAGGCAGTAATTTAATGGGTTTCACTGAATTTTATAATAATATTCTAATATTCTTCTGATCAATTCGTACTGATTTGAATTTAGAATTGTTATTCTTTTTGAATTCGAGCGAATTCTACATTGAATTTAGTGGTTTGAAAGGATTTTCAAAACTTTTTCTCCCCTCTTATGAAAACCATGATATTTTTGGGCTTTTTGACGGGCTCCAGGAACTAATTTAATGGTTTTCACTCAATTTTTTGATGAGGTCCGAATATCTTTCTAATTAATTTATAGTGATCTGAATTGGTTATTCTTTTCGAATTCGAGGGAATTCTCGATTGATTTTAGTGGTTTAAAGGAGGTTCAAAACATTTTTCCCCTCTTATAAAAATAATGGCATTTTTGAGTCTTTTTGACAGGCTCCAGGGATGAATATAATGGTTTCCACTGAATTTTTTAATGATGTTCGAATATTTTTCTAATTAATTTATAGTGCTTTGAATTCATAATTGTGATTCTTTTTGAATTCGAGCGAATTCTCGATCGATTTTGGTGGTTTAAAAGGAGCTTCGAACCTCCTCCCCCACCCCCTGCCTCATAAAAATCATGTCATTTTTGGGACATTTTGACGGGCTCCAGGGATTAATTTAATGGTTTTCACTGAGTTTTATAGTAATATTATAATACTTTTCTAATTAATTCATAGTGATTTGAATTTGAAATTGTTATTCATTTGAATTCAAGGGAATTCTCGAGTGATTTTAGTGGTTTAAAGGAGTTTCAAAACTTTTTATCCCCTCTTAGAGAAATAGTGGCATTTTTGGGACTTTTTGACAGGCTACAGAAAATAAGTTAGTGGGTTTCACAGAATTTTATAATAATATTCTAATATTTTTCTAATCAATTTGTAGTGATTTGAATTTGAAATTGTCATCGATTTTAAATTTGAGGGAATTCTTGATTGATTTTAGTGGTGTAGAAGAAATTTCAAAACTCCTTTATTCCTCTTATAAAAATCATGGCATTTTTAGCACCTTTCGACAGGTTCTAGAGATTAATTTGATGCTTTCACTGAATTTTATAATAATATTGTAACATTCTCCTAATTAATTTGTCGTGATTTGAATTTGAAGTTTTTATTCTTTTTGAATACGAAGGAATCCTCGATTGATTTAAGTGGTTTGAAAGGAGTTTCAAAACCTTTTTCTTCTCCTATGAAAATAATGGAATTTTCAGGACTTTTCGTCAGGCTCCAGAGATTCATTTAATGGTTTTCACTGAATATTATAAAAATATTCTAGTATTGTTCTAATTAATTTATAGTGATTCGGATTTGAAATTGTTATTCATTTGAATTCAAGGGAATTCTCGAGTGATTTATTGGTGTAAATAGAGTTTCAAAACTTCATTTATCCTCTTATAAAAATCATGGCATTTTTAGAACTTCCTTACAGGTTCTAGTGATTAATTTAATGCTTTCAATGAATTTTATAATAATATTCTAATATGCTCCTAATTAATTTATCATGATTTGAATTTGTTATTCAATTTGAATTCGAAGGAATCCTCGCATGATTTTATTGGTGTGAAAGTAGTTTCAAAACTTTTTCCCGCCTGTTATAAAAATCTTGGCATTTTTTAGACTTTTTGTCATGCTGCTGGGATTAATTCTTTGGTTTTCACTGAATTTTATAATGATACTCGAATATTTTTGTAATTCATTCATAGTGATTTGAATTTGTAATTGTTATTCTTTTTGAATTCGAGGGAATTCTCGATTGATTTTAATGGTGTAAATAGAGTTTCAAAGCTTCTTTTGTCCTCTTATAAAAATCATGGCATTTTTAGAACTTCCTTACAGGTTCCAGAGATTAACTTGATGCTTTCACAGAATTTTATAATAATATTCTAATACTCTTCTAATTAATTTATGGTGTTTCGAATTTGAAATTGTTATTCTTTTACAATGCGAGTAAATTCTCGATTAATTTTAGTGATTTAAATGAGCTTCAAAACTCTTTTCCCCCCTCTTATAAAAACCATGACATTTTTGAGACTTTTTGACAGGCTCCAGGGAATAATTTAATGTTTTTCACTAAGTTTTATAATAATACACTAATACCTTTCTGCATAATTTATAGTGATTTGAATGTGAAATTGTTATTCTTTATGATTCCGAGGGAATCCTCAATTGATTTTAGTGATTTGAAAGGAGTTTCAAAACTTTTTTCCCCCTCTTAAAAAATTCATGGCATTTCTGGAACTTTTTGACAGGCTCCAGGGACTAATTTAATGGTTTTCACTGAATTTTATAATAATATTCTAATATTTTTCTAATTAATTTATAGAATTTGAACTCAAAATTGTGCTTCTTTTTGAATTCGAGGAAATACTCGATTGATGTTAGTGGTTTAAAAGGAGTTTCAAAACTTTTTTCCCCCTCTTATAAAAATCATGGCATTTTTAGGACTTCTTGACAGGCTCTAGGGACTAATTTAATGGTTTTCACTGCATTTCATTATAATATTCTTATATTTTCCTGATGCATTGATAGTGATTTGAATTTGAAATGGTTATTCATTTTGAATTCAGGAGGATTCTCGATAGATTTTAGTGGTTTGAAAAGAGTTTCAAAACCTTTTTCCCCCTCCTATAGAAATCATGGCATTTTTTTGCTTTTTGACGGGCTCCAGGGACTAATTTAAGGGTTTTCACTGAATTTTATAATAATATTCTAATATTTTTCTGATGCATTTATAGTGATTTGAATTTGAAATGGTTATTCTTTTTGAATTCGAGCGAATTCTCGAACGATTTTAGTGGATTGGAAGAAGTTTCAAAACTTTTTTCCCATCTTATGAAAATCATGGCATTTTTTTGCTTTTTTACGGGCTCCAGGGATTAAGCTAGTGGTTTTCACTGCATTTTTTAATGAGGTTTGAATGTTTTTTTAAATAAATTTATAGTGATTTGAGCTTAAAATTGTGATTCTTTTTGAATTCGAGGGAATTCTCGATTGATTTTAGTGGTTTGAAAGGAGTTTCAAATCTTCTTTTTCCCCCTTACAAAAATCATGTCATTTTTGGGACTTCTTGACAGGCTCCAGGGACTAATTTAAGGGTTTTCACTGAACTTTATAATAACATTCTAATATTTTTCTGATGCATTTATAGTGATTTGAATTTGAAATGGTTATTCTTTTTGAATTCGAGCGAATTCTC
>JAABKJ010008919.1:0-11329 GCA_011634705.1 Andricus grossulariae
GCAAAGTCTATATTGGAGAAACCGGGAGGGCGGTGAGCCAACGTGTAAAGGAACATGAGAGTAAAGTCAGGCTAAAATATTTCACGCAATCAGCACTAGCTGAGCATCATATTGAAACAGGACATATAATTTTATTTGAGAAAACAACCGTCATCGCAAGAACTATATATATTTTTCCAAAAAAACATAGATAAGCAATCGAAATCTTAAAACACCTTAATAACATCAATAGGGACAATGGATATAATAACAATCCGATTTGGCAATGTTCACGAAACGTCGGCAAGGTTCGTAGTTTTGCACACGATTGAAACCCGAAAAAGCTTTAAATTTTAAATTTAAATTTATCATAATGAAACATCGTGAAAGCATCAAATCTATTATTAATTCAGAAGTAGTTCACGGTCGAAAGAATTGGATAAATTTGGAAATAGTTAAAAAGAATTCCATGTTTTCAGAAGAATTCAGAAAATTACAAATAAATCAAATTATATCCTAAATTTTTCAAGAGAATTCAAAGATCTTTGAAAGAATTCAAAAGATTCCAAATGAATTCAAAGACTTCTACAGAATTCTGCAGAATTTAAAAAAAGTGTGCATCCCAGTCCAGTAACAGTTTACCCGTCGACGAAAGTTGCTGAATTTTAAAATAGTTGAAAAGAATTTCATGTTTCAAGAAAAATTAAAAAAATTAAAAATAAATCAAGTTATATCCTGAATATTTCAAGAGAATTTCATAAAATCTTTAAAACAATACAAAAGATTAAATGATAAGTCTAAGAAATCAAGACAATTCTGCAGAGTTCAAAAGACTTGAAGGAATTTACAGTAATTCAACTTGAATTCTAAAGATTTCAGAAGAATTCAAAAGATTTTAATGGAATTCAAAGACTTCTACAGAATTCTGCAGAATAAAAAAAAATGAGTGCATTTTAATTCCGTAGTAGTTCACCGTCGACCAAATTTGGTGGATTTGGAAATAGTTGCTAAGAATTCCATGCTTTGAGAAGAATTCAGGTAATTCAACACATTCGATTGAATTCTACCTTAATCGGGGACGGTCGCTGATTATTTGCAATAATGTACGAATTATCTAGGCACACTGAAATTATTTGTGCTACGGTCACCAAAATTTCGGAGAACCTAGACTACAATTCCGTTTTTTCAATGCACCGAATTTCGGTGAGCCAATATTTTATCTCAACCATGTGTAAATAAAAGAATTTTTTTTTGCAAAGTTATTTCACGGTTTGATGAAAATCAAGCCCATCTGATATAAACAGACGAACACATTCGTAATCGCATTTTTGTTTTGTTTTGAATGCTCGAAGCAAGGGGAAGTTGCCGCGGTAGGAGATATTGCTTTTCAGGTTCGCATGCACACTCGCAACTAACTGTTCACCTACATGCAATTTCAATGCCCTGCAGTACCAAAAATACCCATAGGACCTAAAAATGTTTTGGGACTTTCCGATTTCAATTTTTTTCTATCCACGATTACAAAGAACAGTAATACTCCTGGGGCACCCTGTATAATATTGGACCTCGTAGTAGAACAGTGTTGTTAGTGTATAAGATCTAACATTATATATCAGATATGAAATGTAGACGCATGCACAGTAGTGCGCGTTCAGAAAGAGACACAGTTATACCGATGTTTTTAGCAAGAAACAGAAACTGGCGGATGACGTAACTCCCCTCAAGGGCAAATTTTTTACAGTACATTTACATGCGATTGGTTGCGCCGATTTGAAAAGAGAGATCACGATAAATCCGCCACCAGCAGAACACGCTTCACATTTTCGGCGTTTCTAGCAAAAAAAGTCTTTTTATGGTGAAGGCAATGTTTTCGGAACGAGTGAGAGTTTCGAAAACATTGCCCTCACCATGAAAAGACGATGCTCTCCTCCTAGCTATGCAATATAATATAACCGACTTCCAATTCCTCATCGAGGGTTATACCAATTGGATCACCACCTGGGAGGCCAATGGATGGAAAACGGCCGACGGAAAACCTGTCGTTAGCCGAGCCGAATTCAAAGAGTTACGTCAAGCTCTAGCATCCTGGGAAATAACGTGATTCCATATCCCAAGCCATCATGGTATCGAAGGCAATGAAGCCTGTAATCAACTTGCCCGAGCAGGGATCACGAAACATAATACGAGGGTTACCGAGTATCCTGATGGCAGCACCTTCCAAAAGGACAGTGTGAAGTAATCAATGGGACCATTTACTACCGCTATTGTAGATATTCGTCCCAACTGTACCAGTAATGACGAAGATAGCGACGACAGAGATTGTGAACCCAACTTCGAAATCGAAGCCCACGAACCTCGACGTTCACAAACTCATGCTACTGTACCAAAATCGATAGAAAAATTTAATCAATCCCTGAATGAGCATTAGTCCTATGTTTTGATCAAAAAAGGGTTAGGTCAACCTTCTGCTACTGGCCCCATGCAACTAGAAATTACTGCGGTCTCTGAGGGCGAAGAAGATAAAGACCTCTTGTTATGTTATGACTTATGCACAGAAACAGATGACCCGCTCCACGAATGAGTAAACAGGTTCTCGAATTCATTTCAGGAACATCTCAATCAAAGAACGACCTCGGAACATAAGGTCACCTCCGCACTGCACTTGAGGATCCATATAAATTTACGCCGAAAATCAAACAACTAAAAGGTACCGTGCTATTTAAGAATGTCGCTGAAACTATAGAATCTCCGATCTCCGATGACCAATGGCAATGCCCTTGAGGGAGAAAACAGATGATAATGACATTTTTATGACACATTCTGAAGCTTCTATTTCTAGGAAAACTCTTGAAATGGACGTGCCTTGCATTGATCTACCCACACCTCCGATAGAACCTGACGAAGCTGAGAAGAATAACCAGAATACTGCTCTGATGGAAGAGCCCCTATTACAAATAGTCCTTTCCGTGCATCATGAATGGACTGAGGCACTAACTTAGAGTCGAGATACTTATGCTCATTTCGTTTCCAAAGATTGCGAACCTGCAACGCCATCTTCAAATTACTTATTGCCACCGATTGAATTAATCCACCGGAATTGTAGGACGGGTCTACAGAATCTGAGGTTGGAATTAGAGGGCAATCACTCTGGAAGATGTCGTATAGCTAACTCTAGCGATTTACTAGAAACCCTAGCACAGAAAAAAATGACAAGATTTGATCTCGGATTTTGGCCTACTCCCATCCACAAACTGCAAGCTATTTGCTATCCTGAACTTATATTAATTCTACTAGGGTCCTCGAATCAATAGTAAGCGAATAATTACAAGAAGTATGACTTTTCGAAACATGTACCAGTTTCCTCGTCATATTACAATTTATCTAAAATATAAATAGAAATAAATAATAATAATAAATAAGCATAACAAGCATTAGTAATGCTAAATTCCTGATAATTATATTATGGCATCTTTCAATGTTATTTCATTATTCACGAATGTTCCGTCTGATTTGGTATTAAAAAGTATTGATGGCAGATGGTGTTTCATTGGTTGACATCCTAAGATACCATTAGATGAATTCAAAAAAGGTATTTCACAACTTTTAGATTCTATAATATTTAAATTTTATGATATATTATATAAACAATATTTTGGAACCCCTATGGGATCTCCTTCTTCTGCCATATTATCTGAAATGGTTATGCAAGACTTGGAATCTTATGCTTTTTCAAAAATTAATTTTGAAAATCTAGCTTACACACGTTATGTTGATGAATCGTTTTTAATTATACCAAGTGATATACTGCATTATATACTTTAAATTTTCAACTCTTATCATTCTAGACTGAAATTTAATTTTGAAACAGAATAGAATAATTCTATAAGTTTTTTAAGCCTTGAAGTAATTAGAGATTCAAACAATAGTATCATCACGAATTGGTTTCGTAAAAATACTTATTCAGGTAGATTTTTTAATTTTCTATCATATCATCCTGTGCAACATAAGATTGGTGTAGTTAAAAATTTAGTTGACATGGCTATTCTATTATCTAATTTTATTTTTCACACAGATAATTTGAATATTGTTAGGAAGTATTTATTTTACAGTAATTATCCTAATATTTTTGTTGATAAACACATTAAAACACGGTAAAGAGAATTGGAATCTTGGGATAGACATAATAATGAGGTTATGAATGTTAAAAAAGAGATTATATCTAATCCATTTTTAGGAACAATATCTAGTAATATCAATAGACTTCTTCATAATTACAACATGAAAACTGTTTTTTTGAACTGATAATAAATTTGATAAATATATTAAATTAGGAAAAGATAAACTTAATATTTTAGACCGTAGTGATGTTATTTATAGAGTCACTTATACTTGTGGCATGAATTATGTTGGCCAAACCAGTCGTCCACTTAGAATAAGAATAAAAGAACATAAAGATAATATTAGACTTGCAGAAAAATATTATAGGGCTATTAGACAGCATGTAACTTATAAATATTCAGGTGATACCAATTTTATAAAATGAGATGATATTGAAATTCTACACGAGGAACCTAATTATTATAAACGTTTTTTTTTCTGAAATGGTTTTTATTAAGAATGAAAGATACAAAAGCATGAAACTTATTTCAGACTTGAATACTTTCAACGAATCTTATATGATGATTATTGATCAATTAATTTTTGCATATGAACGAACAAACACAACAATCCCTACTTATCTTTGTTGTTTAACTCAGTCTAAACCCTTTTTAACCTGATTTTAACGGTAAGCTAATTTTTAATTTTTAGAGCTTATATTTGTCTTGTTATACTAATTTATTATTATTACTATTCATTTTTATTTATATTTTAGATAAATTTGAATCTGATGAGGAAAGTGGTACATGTTTCGAAACGTCATACGTTTTAATTTCGTTTATGATCTTGATACAATAAATTATACTATTTTTATCTGGAAGCAGTCATTTTGACTTTTGTCACCACTTTCATCATTTCAATTTTTGCTTTTACAAATCGTTTTACGAGCTTATGCATCTTTCATAAAAATGGTGTTTAGGTAGTTGTGCATTTACACCCTGTCAATATATTTTCTCACGTCATTTTTGCAATACCTGAATTTTTACATGAGCCGGGAATGAACATGGTACGGAACAAACCTGAAAACCCCAGAGGAGATAGTTATTGTACAATAGCAATCATAATCAAAAATAAAAATCATTTCCATCTTTTTTTATCCCTGAATATCTATCTTTCTCTATTTAAGGGAACACAAATTGCCGAATTTTTAAGAAGAAAAAATATTAAACTTCTTCGATGGAGTAATACTTTTGTAAGATTTGTTTGAAATGTTAATTTTATTTATCACTATGCATCATTTTTATAATGTTTGCAAACATTTAATCAATCACTGAAATTGAAAAATACTTTCTTGCAATATGATGGTCATATTTACCGAAAATATATTAGAAATATAAAAGAAAAAATACGTATATAACATACCGAATGCTGAATTATCCGGAAAACGGAAGGAATTAAATTTGAGATCCAGAGCGAACACTTTTTGATGCCAGTAATTGATCATTTTGTTTGTTTCATCAGTTGCACTCATTAGTTTTTTTCTTTCTACGTCATGAAACAAGAATACAGTAATGTATTTCTGGCTTAAATAATACAGTTATCATAGAATGTCTGTAATATACAATAGAAAATACCAAAATTAATTAATTTTAATATATTAAAAGTCTTAATTATAATATTGCAGTAAACAAGAAGGATTCTTGCTTGTTAATTGCGCATATTTGATATGTTATGGAATTTGTTATCTTTATTTAGATGTGAATTCACAAAAAAATAGTCGTTTTTTGGCTATAAATCTAACTTCAAGCGACGTTATATACAGCAGGATATTCACAGGAAATTATAGGTTCTACTTCAGTTCTATTTCAATCATTCGATGCCATTCCGACCTACGAAAACACTCAAAATGTTAAGAAATACATCGTCAGTAATAACGGACGAATTGAAAAGAATTTACAAAAATATGGCTAGCATCAATCACGAATTGGAGCAGTGTTGGATTGGGGGTTTCGCGGATGCCCCACCGGTTGCTTCGTCGTCCGCCTCTCCTTCTCTTTCATCCCCGCTCCTGCTTCCACTCTCGGAATGTTCGCTCTCTTCCGTGGGAGAGTCACGATGCCGTCAGTATGTGTGTAGCTTTCGAGCAGACAACAGTGTGAATAAAGTTTAGTGCACAATTGAACCCCGCCTCAACTCATTCTGTGGAACAACCCAACATTGGTCCTTCGAGCCGGATACTTCACGCGCAGTCTATCTACCTGCGACACCAGTTTGCCGCATCCTCACAGACGACTCCTCGTGCATCCGACGACGGCTACCCGAGCCCGAGGCCAAGAGCCCACGCCCTGGTGAACCGCCTCGGAAGCTACGCCCTCTGTCTTCTGTCTAGTACATCGCTTCTGGAGATACGGCCCCTTGCTTTGGTGCACCGCCAGAGAAGATACTCCCTCGGTTTTCTGTCTAGCGCATCGCTTCAACTGATACGGCCCCTGGCTTTGGTGCACCGCCTCCGAAGCTACGCCCTCTGCCTTCTGTCTAGCGCATCGCTTCAGGAGATACGGCCCCTGGCTCTAGTGCACCGCCTCAGAAGCTACGCACTCTCTCTTCTGTCTAGCGCACCGCTTCAGGAGATACGGTCCCTGGCTCAGTACAGGAACTACGCCCCGTGTCTTCTGTTTAGCGCATCGCTTCAGGAGATACGGCCCCTGGTTCAGAACAGATCTTCCGTTTCGTCTTCTTCTTTTCTCCTTCCACAGATGTAAGCAGCCTCAGGACATAGCGTGCACTAGGTGCCGTGCTGCGCCAAGCTACCCGGAAGATCCTTGACCGGCCCTGCGAGGAATGGACTGATGGCCTGGTACCCAGGAGCCTCGAGATGGTGGATGAGTATTGGAGGGACTTCTCGAGTAACCACGTGGAGCTGCTTCACTACCTGGAGACACAGGTACAGCGATCACTCCCTCGACGACGAGTACGCGGCGGCCGAGGACATTTACACCGCGGCCAAGGGTCGACTGTACGATGTGCAGGCTCGCCACGTAACCGGCCCCGCCTCCATCGGATCTTCAGCTTCAGTCTCCAGCACCAGGGGATCAGCCAGATTGACAAGGATTGGGCTACCTTAGTTCAGTGGGCGACGACAGGACTGGGAGTCCTTCCGAGACTTCTTTTGCGCACTTGTGCACGGTGAGCCGACCTTGAACGAAGTTGAGAGGCTATTCTTCCTCAAGTCGTGCGTCATCGGGGAAGCACTGAACTGCATTCCGATCAACGGACCGAACTACACAACAGTTTGGGCCGCTCTGGAGTGTCGTTGCGATCTGCGACGGGTATTCGTACACGACCACATTAAGGCCATCTTTACCATGAAGGCTCTGAAAGAAGAGTCAGCAGCAGGAACCCAGCGGCTCCTGGACGAGCTGGAACGGCACTGCAGTCAACTCACATCCCTCGGCCGTCCAGTCGCTCAATGGGACGATTGGTTCGCCACAGCAGCGAGCCTCAACATGGACTCGAACACAAGGCGCGGTTGGGAGGAGGATATTAGCCGAGATGAGAAGACCACAGCATTGGCTGCGAGGGGCTTCCCGATGTACGACCAGCTCACCACCTACCTCCAACAGCACTGTCTGATGCTTCAATCGATCACCATAGTCCGCGCCTCCACAGTCACGGATCTCCTTTGAGCCCAGGACAGCTCCCGTGCCCTCAGGAGCTTCGTGACGACCGCGGCTGCAACCAGTCCCTGCCCCGCTTGCATAGAAGCACACTACCTTGGCCGCTGCGAGGCATTCAGAGGCCTTGCCACGTAAGAGCGCAACAACCTGGTCATTAGCCACAAGCTCTGCTTCAATTGCCTGAGGGAAAATCACAGCGCACGGAACTGCGCATCGTCGTCATCGTGCAGAACGTGTGGCGGGCAGCACCATACGCTAATCCACGAAGGAAAGCGCGCTGGAACTGCCCCCTTCGCCGCTATCCCTGCGAAGCGGCCCCGAAACCAGATGACAATGGCCGCCACCACGGCTCCTTCCTCCGACGATAGTTCGTTGCCGCAATGGTCCGAATGCGGCGAAAACAGGCAGCCACAGGCATGACTAGCCGTCCTGCCCACGGCCTTGGTCACCCTCTGGGATGGACGACGCCGAAAAGAGAAGGTTCAGGCCCTGCTGGACCATTGCTCAGAGGCAACTCTTGTCAACATGGACATCGCCAAACGACTAGACGATGGCCTCGAGCGAGTCAACATCGGCGTGGCCGGGGTGTCCGGCTCGCTCCTCGGCTCGGCCCGTCTACGCACCCGCCTTCACCTCGGTGCCAACATCTATGCGCGGCTCCATTTCTCCGGTGCCTTGCATCGAGAGCAGCTGCTCGCCCAACAAACAGTCTTCGACTGGACCCTCACCGGCATCGTACCCGCGAACGGGTCGGCGACAACACTCATGGCTGCATGCACCCAGATATCGTGCCACGAGAGACTAGTCGGGCTCGTGCAACACTTCTGGTCACTGGAGGAGGTACCGCGAGCCCCCAGATTGTCCACGGCCGATGCTGAGTGTGAACGCTTGTTTACCGAGGGACATACCCGCGAGCCATCCGACGCGCCTGGATAAACGTCGGAAGAGTAGAGGTCAGGAAGCGCGTCCGAGACTGCACGGTCTGCGCCTATACCAATGCTAGGCCCATGAAGCAAGCCATGGCTCCCCTGCCAGCTGCCCGGTTGACTCCGTCAGCTGCCTTCTTCCAGACCGGCGTGGACTACGCCTGCCCATTCGACAACCTTGCAGCAACGGGCCGTGGAGTGAGGACGACCAAGGGCTATGTCGCCCTTTTCGTTTGCCTGGCCACCAAGGCCTTACACCTGGAACTCGCAGGAGATCTCACGACGCAGAGCTTCCTCGGAGCACTCGACCGCTTCACCGGCCGATGCGGACAACCCCAAGAGATGTGGAGCGACCACGGCACAACGTTCCACGGGGCAAACATCAAACTTCGTCGCCTGCTGTGCGCCGCGGAGATGGACTGGGGCCTCGTCGAAGGAAGCCTTGCCCAGCTGGGTATTACCTGGAACTTCATACCTGCTCATACGCCTGCTCACTTCCTCACCGGCAGGCCACTTACCTCTATGCCGCGGCCTTCCATGGCCGATACACCCTTGGATCACGAAACACACTGGACTTTAGTCAAAGGCCTCCGCGACGACTTCTGGGCGCGCTGGAGCCGTGAGTACTTAAGCAACCTTCAACAAAGAGCCAACGCGGTCAACGACATGGTCGTCATCATCGACCCTCCTCTTGTCAAGCCCAGCGGAACCTGGACACTCGGGAGGATCACTGCCGTTCACCCCCGGCCGGAGGGCCTATTCCGCGTTGTCACGCTACGTACAGCAGATAGCTCTTACATCCGAACTATCTCCAAGCTGCTACAACTGCCGGTGAGAGCTAAGGACCAGGAAAACGGAACCCTCGACCGGCAGGACCGAGACCGACAACCCGCTGACCCACAGCTGGAGGATGGACCGCTCACGGCTCAATCATTCGATGCCATTCCGACCTACGAAAACACTCAAAATGTTAAGAAATACATCCTCAGTAAAAACGGACGAATTGAAAAGAATTTACAAAAATATGGCTAGCATCAATCACGAATTGGAGCAGTGTTGGATTGGGGGTTTCGCGGATGCCCCACAGGTTGCTTCATCGTCCGCCTCTCCTTCTCCCACTCTCGAAATGTTCACTCTCTTCTGTGGGGAGAGTCAGGACGCCGTCAGTATGTGTGTAGCTTTCGAGCAGACAACAGTGTGAATAAAGTTTAGTGCACAATTGAAACCCGCCTCAACTCATTCTGTGGAACAACCCAACAAGCAGTGTTAATAGTTGTAAATTCGTCAAGAATTATTAGAATTTAACGAATGATCCTGGCGATATGCGACTTAGGAACTCAACTCACCACAAAGATTTAAAGATCACTTTGAAATCTTGAGTAAACGACCCAGTGGCAAAGACGTCCTGTGTCCGTGTCGTAAATATATGTTTGAGATAACTTTAGGACATTTCAATGTCGCAAAGTTGTCTTTAAGTCATCTTTACGACACGGACATTGGGTACTTTTGCGACGTCGTAAAGCTGTCATAAAAATGTCGTGAAGTCGTCCTTCCATTTTATGCCCCCTGGGAAGCTACAAAAATGTTTGGTTTTTTGTTCGGCTCACCGAAACGTGCATCATATGCTGATAAACTCAATAGAATACAAAAAATAACTTTGAACTTGTTATAGGCTATAGGAATTTACAAAAACCTTTCTAATGCATGTGTACGTATGAGTGGTATATGTGTATGCCAGAAGTGAGAAACTAGAATAGTCTAGAATTCGGGATAGGGTGTAACGGTCTAGTTTCCCGTGGCCCCTCGCCAGGGGCCATGTAAGCGATCAAACCCTTGGTTAGAGCGGTTGTTTAGTGCACTAACATTTTTCGAGCGATTTCGGTATTCTCGAGATTGGTTGTTGACCGCTCTAAACGAAAATGGTGTACAATTTATAATGCGACGTTACCGATATCAATTTTCGAGTGAGATCGGGGGATTGACCAATGATATACTGAGTACAGAAGTAAGTGATACTGTTTACGTTTATCGTTAAAGTTCGTAGACGCCGCAAAAAGCCATAACTGGCCCAGGGGTGGGACTCCAATGCCTCAAGTCGAACGGACCTCTCTTTCTTCCATGTGAGATAGACAACTAGGTGCGATCGAAGTTGAAACGATGGTTTCGAAACCTCTTTTTCTATCATATCAGGTAGACACGTGTTTTATGATGTATTTGATTTTGAGGTTAGTTAATGTTTCATATTCACAACTGCCACTTGTCAATACATCGTATGGATTTCGTTTTGACATTACTTTTACAATTATGCATCACTTTTCGTCTGCTTTTAGTATGCTATTTCTCGTTTAGAGTGGTATAGACCATGATCAAAGAATAAATAATCAAGCCACGCGCAACTAAAAAAAAGTTAACTAATAGGAAGCAATTCTACCACACCCAGCCATATTGGATATGTGAGCGCGCAAGAATGAAATATATTTGAAATGACGTAAATCCATGAGCGAAGATTTCAAGTAAAAGATGAAGAAATTGTACAATTTATAAATCAATAAAATTAATTTCAAATTAATGTAATTTTTGTCCGACCCCCCTTGAAAACGCGCCATTGCATGCACGTGAAGCAGGCGTAATGTGGCCGCTTCCAGCCCA
>JAABKJ010008920.1:0-11329 GCA_011634705.1 Andricus grossulariae
TCCCGAAAATATTTTGAATCTCTGAATTTCTTAAATTCCTTGAATATCTTGAATTCCTTGGCTTCTCTGAAATCCTACAAAATTCTCAACATTAAATTCTTGGTATTTTCCGAAAACCCTAAAATTCTCTGAATTCCCTGAACTTCTTGCATATTCAGAATTTCCTCAATTCCTAAATGCCCTCAAATCCCCGAAATTCTCTGATTTTCCTGAAATCCTCGAATTTATCAATTATTCTGAATTCCTTGAATATTCTGAAATCCAAGAATCCCTTGAATATATTTCGAATTTCATGAATTTTTGGAATGCCTGGAATATTTTGAATACTCTGAAATCCTTGATTTCTCTGAAGTTTCTGAAATCCTTGATTTTTCTGGATTTCCTGAATTCTTTGAATGTTCTGAATTCCTGAATTTCTTAATTTTTTGAATTACCTAATGCACGGAAATCCCTGAAATTTTCTGAATTCTTTGGATGTTCTCAATTCCCGAAAATATTTTGAATCTCTGAATTTCTTAAATTCCTTGAATATCTTGAATTCCTTGGCTTCTCTGAAATCCTAAAAAATTCTCAACATTAAATTCTTGGTATATTCCGAAATCCCTAAAATTCCCTGAAATCCCTGCATTTCTGGCATATCCAGAATTTCTTCAATTTCCTAGATGCTCTAGAATCCCCGAGATTATCTTATTTTCCTGAAATCCTTGAATTTATTCATTATTCTGAATTCCTTGAATATTCTAAAATGCAAGAATCCCTTGAATATATTTCGAATTTCATGCATTTTTGGAATGCCTTGAATATTTTGAATTCTCTGAAATCCTTGATTTCTCGGAATTTTCTGAAATCCCATATTTTTCGGAATTTCCTAAATTCTTTGAATGTTCTGAATTCCTGAAATTCTTTGGAATTTCCTAATTTTTGGAATTACCTAAATGCACGGAAATCCCTGAAATTTCCTGAATTCTTTGAATATCCTTAAATCCTCGACTTCTCTTATTTTATATTTGTACATATTGAATTGGTAAGGCAATGGTTTCCGCGCGCCGTAGCGCACGTATAATTGCTACTTTGTTATAATAAGTGTTTCTAAAAATCTGAATTCAACTTAAAACAACATAATTTTGAACCTTACAAATATAACTTCATTTGATAGATTTGAATTAGAGAGAGATATTTCTTCCGAATTGTTCATCCCATCTCCTTAGTTACTTGATTCGACATTATCGTTTCAGGATTGCCCTTCTTTCCTGTCGATATTTTTGCGGGGTTGCCGAGTACCCTCGTGGCTCCTACAAAGAATTTAAAAGGATTTCCATTGCATATCGATGATACTTGAGAAAGAAGATAGGGGAGGTTTGCAAACTTTTATTGAGGTATATAGAAATATTTGCACTTCTAAGGCTTTCTTCTTAGCTACATCAGTGTCGAAAAATATTTAGAATAAGGCATATTATACAAAAAAGAAGGGAAAAATTCCAATAATTTTTTTAGATCTAGCTCACTGACTTGTTAAATGATTTGCAAAATTGCTATATTCAGAAAACTGTTTCCTTGAATCAAAGAAATTCTTCCTTTGATATAGGGTAAAAAAAATTTGATTGATTGAAACCAAAATAATTTGATTCAAACACACCATTGTTTCATTTAATCAAATTTTATTTGAATCCAATAAATTCTTGCTTTTAGATGGGATCAAACAAACATTTGCTTGATTCAACCAAATTTGTTTCTAGTTTCAAAATTCAAACGTTACAATATAACATTATTTAGTTCAAATTGTTGAATTGATAACTAATTTCGTTTTTGAAATACCTAATTTGAAATTATTCTTACCAATGTAATTGCGCAATTGAGCACATTAAAATTCGAAAATACGTACGCCTCGTAAGTCAGCTTCATTGTTGATTATATTCTGAAGAACAGTTTTTTTGTTTTTTTATCTTATCTTATTATCCATATAAGAGATTATGTCATAAATGCATTGCAAATTTTCTTCCTTTTTCGGCCTATTCTTCTCAAAATTTCGATACTCTCAAAAAAAGAATGTTGTCCATATTCCATTTTTTTTAAAGACTACTATTCAAAGAAAAAAGACAAAAGCAAATTGCTGACAATTTGTGCAGCAGAATAGAAAAAATAAAATCTAATTTGATTGATTCAAACAGTATCGCGAAAGAAAAACAAAATATATCTCACACTTAATTGAGATACTTTTGTCTTGTAACATGTAATTTATAAATAAGATTATATTTTTCTATTCCAAAAAAGTTCTGCAAAGATGTCTAAAAAATATCGCAATGATTGTTTTTGAAAACCTGATTGGCTTTTCATTGACTGGAAGTTATTTTATATCCTGAATTTTAAATTTCGAAAATCAAATCAACAAATTATTATATCATTTTGTTGCATTTGATTTCAGAACCAATTGTTTAAACAATTTATTATTGGTTATTGAAATTTTATCTTGAAATAAAGTTAGAAAGTCGCGGTTTTTTCTTAATTTTTTAACTGGCTTTCAACTTTTTAGTGTGAGCGAGGCAATGATCAATTATATCTGAGAAAAAAAATTGTTTAAACAATGTAGTGTTATTTATAACAATATGCTCTTTGCATAATGCTGAAAAGTTGCGGGTTTTTTCTGAAATTTCCAACTTTTTTCAGCTTTTCAGTTAGACAGGTAATAATTAATGAAGAGTGACAAACAACCTCGTGTAATTTATTATTATTTCTATTGATATTCTCTTCGAGTGATTTTAGAAAGTTGTAATTTTTATAAAATTTTTAACTATTTGTCCACTTTTCACTCAAAGTGAGATAATTATTAACGCCACTTAACAAACATACTGCTTTAAACAATTTATTATTGTTTGTGACTGCCTTTTCTCATAGTAATGCTCGAAAGTTGTGTTATTTTTTGAAATTTTCAACTATGCTTTGCTATTTTATCATCAACGAATAATAAATTAACATCAGAGAGAAACTTTTTTTGACAACCTCTTTCTTGTGTTGATCTATCTTTCTGAAACACCCACATATTTGAGTTATTCTTCAAATTTTCCATATGGTCCATATTGAATGTAAGTTTTCCTTAAAGTAGTTACTGAGAGGCTTTTAGTTTAATTTGATATTTTTAAAACATTAGTAAAAGAATAAAAATACTTAATTCCAAATAAAATGGAACACTATTTGAAAAATTATTCTTTCAGATGCTTATTTATTACTTCTTCATAACTAAAGATTCAAAAAGAAGCTAAAAATTTAAAAAAAAAACTGAAACTTTCTAGCATTACTCTGACAAAAGATAGTTATAAACAATATTTCACCCAATATTTCACTCATGGGGTTATTTTGGGACCATATAAAACCGACTTATGGGCGTAAAATTTAAAAAGGAATTCTTTATTCGCATTATATAGCTCACTGTTAAAAAAAATCTTGAGATTCAACTCGATTCACCTAATATTGATGATTCTGAATAAAATTGACGAAAACGTCTTTTTTGTGGGAAAGACGTGTTAAACTTGATGGGGCTTGCGGAACCTTTTAACATAATTGTTGTCACAAAAAAAAAACGCATTTATTTAGTTGTGAAATCAATAAAATCCCCCCTCCCAATTTTTTTATTATGATTTTATATTCCTTTATATTAGCTTCTATATTCCCCATGGTTGTAGATTCTGGTTAAAACCATCTTAAGTAATTCAAACTATCAATTTAGAAATGTCCGCATTTACCTCACTTAGGTATCCAGCGATTCTTAGGAACGAAATTTAAGGTCTTTTCCAGGTTTTCCAGGTCAAGAAGTCAAGTTTTTCGATGTCTCCTTTTTTTACATCAAATAATGAAACGACGGTTTGGTAAAGATATAAAGAACATTTAATTTTTTATTGGACTACAATTTTTAAAGAAAGCAGAACCATAAATAAATTCCTTATCTTTTGCGAACATAGTCGTCTTTGAAATCCTTGAAATCTTTAAAATTTTTGTGAAATCTGCGAAACATTTTGAAATATTTGTAAATTCGTTGAAATATCTTAAAGTACTTAAAATATTTGTGAAATCTTGAAATTTCTGCGAAATCTTTTGAAATCTTTTAAAATTTTTGTAAGATATTTGAAATCTTTGAAATCTTTGTGGAATTTTTTGAAATGTTTTGAACGTTTCATGAAATCTTGGAAATCTTTGTGAAAGCTTTCTTTAATCTTTGTTTGTGAAATCTTTCATGTGCGTTTGAAATCATTGAAATCTTTTGAAATCTGGTCATTCTTGTAATCTCTTGAAATCTTCATGACATTTTCATGAAATCTATGAAATATTTGTGAAATATTTTGTATTCATTTGAAATCATTAAAATATTTTTGATCTGTGTAAAATCGTTTGACATTTCAGAAATCTGGTTAACTATAGCCTTTTTAAAATCTTTCGAAAGTTTTAAAATCTTTGTGAAATCCTTGCAATCAGGTGCACATGCCTTTTCAAATCTTTGAAGTCCTTCCAATCTTTATAAAATGTTCGAAATGTTTGGGAAATTTTTGTGAAATCTTTGAATCCCTTGTCAAATCTTTTGAAATATTTATAAAATTTTCCTTAAATCTTTGTTTTCAAAATCGCAAAGGCGTACTGTACCCTTTTTCAAAACTTCGAAATCCTTTGAATCTTTTGAAAGTTTTTAAAGCTTTGTAAAATATTTGAAATCTGGTGTACACGCCTTTTTTAATTCTTTGAAATCCGTGCAATCTTTGTAAAATGTTCAAAATCCTATTAAATATTTCAAAACCTTTAAAATATTTTAAAACCTCTCAAAATCTTCAGTAATGTTTTGTACTCTGGTGTGCACTCAAAAACCAAGTGAGGAAACCCCTGAAAAATCCGTTATATGGCAATGGTTCATTCTAATTCTGAAACTGAATCAACATCGACATTTTCAACTTAAAATAAATAGAATTATTCACAATATTAAAGTTCGTTCATTGCAAACTATAAAATAATTGGTAAGGTCTACAAAAAGTGCCTAGAAATCTCTTTATTTATTCTGTATTGAGTATAAAATAAAGTATATCTTGATCAATAAAAAACTCTTCAGTATCAAGATTTCTTCTGAACGGGATGTTTCTTTCATAATAGACTGAAAGATCTGAATTACTTTTTCCATTTCAATGAAATAACTGTTTTAAAAGAAAAAAAATGATTGGAGGTTCTCGTGAAAAACTCAAGGAGATTTCCAGATTTTCAAGGTTAAACAAAATTCAAGGAAAATTCCAGGTTTTCACGGTTTTCATGGTCGCTGGACACCTTGCTCAAATGTCCGAAATTACCCCGTATGGTGGTACTTCTAACTACAATAGTAATTCTTGTTGTCATTAGTTAGTAGCTGTTTTCATGCATCCAAAAAATGCATAAAAATTCAAGACAACTAATTTTCAATGATTTTTTGGACCACCCTACTGTCCACTGTGATCCCAGTGAATGCAAAGAAGAGAGAGTAAGGTCCATAACTATAGAAAATCGATTGATACGAGTTTATCGATTTGGCATGACAAGCGAAAGCACGTTCATCCTAAGTACACTGTGTACCCCAACAAGCGAATCTCTCGATTTGTACTCGCCGGTAGAAACACAGTGTGTCTCGTGTACCCAGCAACCATTCCACTACAAACCTCTCTTCCACACCGACACCGAGTCACGACCTACTAATGAATGATTATGCTACAATTTGCCCCGGGACGGCAGCAGCTATCGCAATTTATTAAATTACAGTGATTCCTACCTCGACGCGCCATCAACAGGGCCGGCATCCGGTAGTCGCGTGTCGTTTTGCCAACATTTTCCCTATGGATATTCTATCAATTTTCATTTTTGAGACAATATCAAATAATAGACCTGACATCTAGCCTCATCTCATTCATTAGCCTTCGGGGCTAATCTCGAAGATGAGAAACCAGGAATCAGGAATAATAAGCAGTTTCAAGGGTTTGCAGCATCTTATATTAATCGACGTTTAATTCGTGGGAAAAGGATGAATTTACTTCACCTAGGAAGATTACTCACATTCTTGAGTCATGAAAAAAAATTAAATTGTTCAAGTTCAGCAGAGAAAAGACTGGGGTTTCTATTAGAAGCAATGTTTGGTTTCTGATGAGCAACAACAAAATGGGATCCTTTTGGTTGTTACTCAGCAGAAACCAAAAATTACTTCTAATAGAAACCCCAGTCTTTTCTCTGCTGAACTGAAACAATTTGAACAAAAACCATTCAAACCAAAACAATGAATTTGTTTCAAAAACTGCTCCATTTGGACCTCTAAAGAAACCTATTATTAATAGAGACTTTTCCAAAAGAAAATATTTTTAGCTTATTTCACTTAGACATTTTATCTAGTCAATAACACAACTCTTACGTTGAAGCACAAATGTAATAGAACTGATGGGCATCATTTAATGAAGAGAAGTAACGTACAAAATATTATCGCAATTATAATAGATATAATGACTTAATAAATATAATTTGCATTGATTACTCTCAAAATAACATCTTCACTCATCAATTACCATGGTCGACACCATAACATCTTAAGGAAATAATATTTGTTGATTACTGGTTGATTAATTTCAAATTAACATCTTCACTTGTTAGGGATTCACATAATTTGTCGGTAAAGCCTGATTCAAATCTTCTCCGAAGGAACCAATTTTTATTGAAGACGCAACTTTAGTGAAACCTCAGGTTTTTCTGTGAGCTATTCAGTTATCTCTAAAAAAGAAAAAAAAATTTAAGTTAAATGTTGTTTATAATTTTTGTTAACTTCTGGTCAAATTAACAAAGGCATTGGAATTCATGGAACAAAGTAAATATATGGATAGTTTTCTTTTGAAGATTTAAAAAAAATTTGGATATTTATGAAATTAACCTCGACATGATTAAAGAAAGTGATATGTGTCTGGCCAATACCGCCTGTTTCTACTTGTCGACTTTCCCTTTCACAAATGATGACTTCTCGCAAAATCTTTCGTCTTATCTTTTTGTTAACATGCAATAAAAATTTTGAAATATTTGATAATAATATTTTCCCTTTTTGCTCTCGTCTCAAAGAAAAAATGAACATATAATTCCAAACCCCGAGAATTAGACAAAATTGAAAGTTTGAAGCAATCCAATTTTAGATAAAACTGAATTCTAAATTCTCAACTCAACAAAAGTATAATAATTTAAAAATGAAATGAGATTGAAATTTTAAAGCATTTGTTATTTGACATTGTATCATATTCTATCAGGCGAATTAAAAATTTCCAGCAATTTGAAGGCATATCTAAACTATAGCGGTGAATATTCAAAATCAAGCAAAGTGACGATAATTATTTTGTAACGCAATCTGGAATCCATCTTATTTTGAAAGAATTAAACTAATTATAAGTACAAAATATTACATTTTTAAAGTACTCAAATTTTCAAGGATCAAAAAATATTATAAAATGCAACAAAATTTAGCATTCATTCTGATTTTAGATCAGAAAATAATTTTGAAACATCTAATCCGTACATCTAAATCAAAAATATGGACAAATAAATTATACAGATAGGAAAAAATTCAATTTTTTGTGAAATTATTTATAATTTCATTCTGTTTTATATGCTAGACACGGTTATTCTTGGATTTCAATAACTTTAAAATTAGAATATATTATATTTTATTAATATAATATATTATATGAATAATACGTGAGTAATGACATAGGGATTATAAGTCAATTGTTAAGAAATACAAAATTTGTAATAGCCAAAAAAACAACAGAAATTTACTCAAACTATAGCGGTGATTAATATTCGAAATAAGAAATAGTTGCAATAATTATTTCAAAATATAATTTGTACACTCCGGAAAATGTTTGTTTAATTCAAACAAACATTTGTTTGACTCTACATGAAAGATAGAATTTATTTGATTCAAAAAAAATTTGTTTGAATTGAATAATGGTGCGTTTGAAACAAATAAATTTTATTTAAATCAAACAAATATTTGTTTGAGTCAATAAAATATTTGTTTGACACTATATCCAAGAAAAAATTTGTGTGATTAAATAAAAAAAATTTTCCTGGGTGCAATGCATCCTATTGTACAAGAATTCGTATGCAAGAAGTATTATATTTTGAGATAATAAGAAATTTTTGGTACTGAAAAAATATAATAAAGTTAGGTGTTAAAACCAAATAGAACTCTTAATTTTGAATGATATAAATTAATAAAGAATTGATTTGAAATATGAAACATTCAATGTTCAAGAAAATTAAGTTTGAAAGATTCGAAATGCAAGCAATCCTTAGTGGTACTAGATTGAAAAAAATCAAATGTAGTATTCCCATTTCGCAAGGATACTTTTTTGTAATTTTTATTTTGTTTAAGTGATTATTTTTTCTTTTTTTTTTTTTTTCTTTTTTAAAACCCGGAAAATCTTACGAATCCTTACTTAGGGGTCGAGGGGTCCAAAAAATGTCTTTCGTAAGTTTCTTCCTTACAATTCTTTTTAATGTGCTAATTAAAACCTTTGTTGCCTGTCGAAATTATACTTCTTATGCTACTATATAAATTAATTATTATTTGTTTTATTTCTTTGTCATCATGCAATATATTCCTTTAAATCATTTAAATTTCATGGATATAGTGCATAGTCTCTTGATGTTCCGTTAAAGCGATTAAGCTCCATGGAAATCTAATGAAATTCTTTAAAATTTGATGAAATCTTTTAAATACCTTGAACTTTTCAAAATTTGATAAAAAATCCCTTATAATTTGTTGAAATCCGTGAAAATCCCTTAAAATCTCTCAAAATCGGGTAAAATATTTTAAATTCCGTAAAATATTTCGAGATATTATGGGATGCCTTGAAATCTGTGTAACTGTTTTAAAGTTCATTCAAATTTTTCAAATCTCTGGGAATCGTTCCGAATCACTTGAAAATACTTGAATATTTTTGAATCTTTTGAAAGCCAATAAGATTTCTCGAAATCCATGAACATCCATCATCTTATTCGGAAATATTCTGACATTTCCTTCAATCTTTTGAAATCTTTCAAAATCCTCTAAAATCTGTGGATATACTTTTGAATCTTTTGAAATCTCGTGAAATCTCATTAAAATCCCATTTCGCTCTTCAAAATGGTAAACATTCTATGGTATCCCTTGGATTAAGAAATCCCTTGATTTCTTTTGAAATATTTCAAAGTTTCTTAAAATCTCCTAAAATCCCTTGAAATCCTTTAAAATCTTTTGTAATCAGCGGAAATCGTTTTCAATTCTTTAAAATCCATCAAAATCGCTAAAGTCCGTCGAAATCCTTCGTTATAACTTGAAATCTCGTACAATCTGATCAAACTATTTGAAGTACCTTGAAATCCTGTGAAATCTCTTGGAAAATTGAGATTTTCTCTGACATTGTACCAGATAATATCTTCCAACTCGTAAAAATTTTGTAATTCTTGCAAATTCCTTGAAGTCTTTTGAAATCTTAAGAAATACTCTAAAATCTGTGGATATATTTTGGGATGTTTTTAAATCCTGTTAAATCATCTGAAGCTCTTTACATCTCTTAAAGTTCGTTTAAATTTCTTGAAATTCTTTGAAATCTTTGGAAATCTTTTGAAATCGAATGAAGCACCTTTAAAATCCCCTTGTGTCCTTTAAAATTCTTGAAGATAATTCAATATCTTTTGATTTAAAATCCCATGTCTTTTCTCAAACATTCCAAAATTTCTTAAAATCTCTTAAAATTTCTTAAAATCACTTGAAATCCTTTAGAATCTTTTTAAATCCACGGATATCCTTTTCAAATTCTTGAAATCCATAAAAATCGTCAAAATTCCTTTGAAATCTTCCTCCACCTCTTAAATTTTTGTAAAATCTCTTCAAATTCCTTGAAGTACTTAAAAATCCTGTAAAACCCCTTGGAAAATAAAGATTTTTTCTGAAATTGTACTAGGTAATATCCTCAAATTGGTAAAAATTTTATGATACTTTGAAGTACTTTGTACTCCTTTAAAATGTCTTAAAATCCTTTGAAATATATTAAAATCCCTCCAAATCACTGAAAATTTTTTCATATGTTTGGAAGTCCCTTAAAGTCTTTTAAAATCTTATGAAATACTCTGAAATCTGTGAATATATTTTGGAATTTTTTGAAATCCCGTTAAATCATCTAAAGCTCTTTAAATTTCCTAAAATTCGTTAAAATTCCTTGAAATTGTTTGAAATCTTTGTAAATCTTTTGATATCGAATGAAACACCTTTAAAATCCCCTTATATCCTTTAAAATTCAAGAAAATAATTCGGCATCTTTTGATTTGAAATCCCATTTCTTTTTCTAAACATTTCAAAATTTCTTAAAATCTCTTTAAATTTTTCAAAATCCCTTGAAATCCTGGGAATCCTTTTAGATTCACGGATATCGTTTTCCATTTCTTAAAATCCATCAGAATCACTGAAAGTTCGTCGAAATCTTTCTCCACCTCTTGAAATTTTGTAAAACCTGATCAAACTCCTTGAAGTACTTAAAAATCCTGTAAGACCCCTTGGAAAATTAAGATTTTCTCTCAAATTGTACTAGGTAATATCTTCAAACTGGTAAAAATTTTATGATTCTTCAAAGTACTTTGTAGTCCTTTGAAATACCTCAAAATCCTTTGTAATATATTAAAATCCTTCTGAATCACTTGAAAATTTTTAATATCTTTAGAAATGCCTTGAAATCTTTTGAAATCTTCAGAAATGCTCTAAAATCACTCTAAAATTCCCTCACATCCTTAAAAATTCGTGAAAATAATTCTTAAAAATTCTTAAAATCCCTCGAAATCCTTTAGAATCTTTTGCGATGCACGGAAATCGCTTTTAATTCCTTAAAAACTCTCAAAATTGTTAAAAATCCGTCGAAATCCTTTGCTATCTCTTGAAATTCCGTGAAATCTGATTGAGCTTCTTGAACTACCTTAAAATCTTTTGAAATTGAGATTTTTCTGAAATTCTACTAATGCGTGATATCTTCAAACTGGTAAAATTTTGTAATTCTTTGAAATACTTTGTAGTCTTTTGAAATGATTTGAAATGCCTTCAAATCTGTTGAAATTCTTTTGAATCACTAAAAAATTTTCGAATCTTTTAAAGTGTCTTGAAAACTTGTTTGCATCGAAAATATTTGTTATATTGTTAATATATTGAGTGAAAAATATAAAACCTTAGGGGAGCGGCGCCGAATGCGGCGCAAATAAAGGAAAATGCACGATTAAAATTCAAATATAAAGTAAAAGATTGTAATAAAATATATTTTGTTTAGGCCAATAT
>JAABKJ010008921.1:0-11329 GCA_011634705.1 Andricus grossulariae
GTTTTTGAACCAAGTAGTTGAATTTTAAACCAAAAAGGATAAACCTTTACAAAATTTTTGAATTCTTAACTCAATCGTTATATTTGCAACCAAAAAATAAAATTTGTAAAGTAAATGGAATAGTTAAATTTTCATTTAAAAAAATCGATTTTCCGCAAAAAATAGGGATTTTCAACGAAAAAGATTAATTTTCCCGTGAAATGATAGTAGATAGTAGAAGAGCCTTGAAAATTTGGAAGGCTATTTTAGAAATAAACAGTTATTAAATTATTAAATCTGAAAGTCATTTGCCATGATTTTTGCGTTTTTGTGGCATTTCTCGACAATAAAATTAACATAAGCAAATTTATTCATTCAGGCTTTCAGTTGAGAATATTGAAAGCTTACAATATTGTGTCAATATCAATTCAAAACAATGAAATTTTGGACACTACATGTTCAAATTCATTATTTAATTAATTATTGCTTTTAGTGATTTTTTTCTACTACAAAATATAATTATTTTCGAACTATGAGGTTTTGAAAGATTTAAAAACGAAACCAAACCATTTTTATTTTTTGATACAATGTTATCCTGTCCAAAATGCTTTTAATACAAAGTTGTTTAATTTTAAACAATTGTAGTTAGAAATTATTTAATACTGAAGTTTCAAGCTGAAAGCTGATTAAGTATAATATAAAATTGTTCAGTTTATAGTTTGAAATATTTAAAAATGGAGAAGTCATTCGATTTCTGAAAAAATTAAAATAATTCTGACTGTTTTATATGATAAACTGAAAAGGTTAAACACTAGCCTCACGCTCAAAATTAGAAAATTGGAATAGATTTAAGCGATTACATTATTTTTACCAAACCCACTGAAACCGAAATCAGAAGTCATAAAAGTTAAAGGCTTCTTCTTTGTTTCAAAAATATTAGTTACCAATTATTAAATTCATTTTGTATGTTCTAAACTGTTATTAACAAAACGAACCAACTTTAAAACCAGGAATGAAATAAAAAAGCATCTGTACATCGTAATCTACTTTTTGACAGAAAATTTTTATTTTTTTTAAATTCCCGGAGCCAGAAAAATGAAAATACCTGTTCAAATGGATGGAAAACCCCACGGTTTATTCAATTCTTGTCTGAATTGAAAGAGGAAATTTATTTATTATCAAGATATGTATTGAGTTGCAAAGAAGGAAATTAGGGTCTTATTATTTCCTGAATTTAAAAAGGGAGTTTTTTATATTTTAAACAATTTGACTAATATTTTGATTAAGTTGCAGCAGGTCAGATTCTTTATTTTCAATATTTTTCTTATGATAAAAGGAAAGAATTTTTTATTTTTAACCTTTTTATTGAACTGAAAAAAGGCGATTTTGGTATTAAATTTATTTCTGAATTAAAAAAGGGATTTTCTAAAGTTTGAACGTTTTAATTAATATTTTAATTCAGTTGACGGGGGTCAGATTCTTTATTTTCAACATTTTTCCTATGACGAAAGGGAAGAACATTGTATTTTTAGCAGTTTTTAGGGTTTCGCAGCCCCAAACAGAAATCCGTATAGTCCTACGTACTTTTTTCTTACTTAAAAATCCTTCGAAATCCCGTGAAATATTTTGAAACTTCTTAAAATTCCTTAGAACTCTTTAAAAACTGAGACAATCCTTAAAATCACTTGAAACCGTTAACATCCCATGAAAACTCCTTATAATCCTTGAAAATATGCTGAAATCCCTTGAAATATCTGAACATATTTTTAAATCCTCGAAATATTGCAAAAGCTGACGAGATTTTCTAAACCCCATAAATGAATCTCTTAATCCCATTAAAATCCATTAAAATATTTACAATCAGTGGAAATATTATTGAATCTCTGAAAATATCTTAGAATGTAGTAAAGTTCAGTAAAATTTGTTAAAAGAAATTAAAAATCCTTTTAATCTCTTAAAATCCTTTATAATATTCGTAAATCCCCCAAAATTCTGTTAAATCTGGTGAAATCCTCTAAAATCCTAGGATATACTTTAGAATCTATTGAGATCTTAAAATACCTTAAGATTCGTGAATATCGTTCTTTATTCCTTAAAGTTTCCCAAAATTCATCGAAATCCTTTGAAATCCAGTGAAATTTCAAGAAAATTATTTGAAATTACTTGAGATTTCATGAAATCCCTAAAAACCTTTAGAATCTGCTGAAATTCTGTAAAATTCCAAAAGATAACTTTTTCACCAAGAAGATGAACTTTCTAATAATGTAATAGATACATATTCAACCAAAGAGGTGAATCTTCAACAACAACAAAAGAAAATTTTAGTTAAGTTATTGAAATTTGAACAAAATAATTGGATTTTCATTTAAATAGTAGAATTTTTTGATAAACAACGTAAATGCTGAACCAAAAATATAGTTGGCTTTTCATATTGGTTTCTATTACTTCAGTTCACGTTTAAGGGAAAAAAGATAAACAGGTTAATTTTCTTGAAAACAGACTAATGTTTTATTAATTATGATTTTATTCAGGAAATTGTATCGCAAAAGTATTGCATGATTTACATTCTCATTATATTATTATTATAGATAGCCTGGTCTATTTAAGAACCTGTAAACATTTTTCTTTACTAAGGCGCGGCTGCGTCCGACTGTATTAGAAGTATTCGCATTCGCCTGGACATTTTGCCTGGGGAGAGGAAAACTGCAGAAAACCATACTCCCAAGTACAACTGATAAGTACACGACTTAGGCGTACATCAGGCCTGTACAGGGAGGAGAAGTTATTTGAAATTCCAGATGGTGAATTTAGACGACCACGAATCGCCCAAGTCGAGATTCACTGCGAAGCTGAGCACTTGATGGGTGATAAGTTTAATAGTGCCAATTTTGATTTGGGTTAAAATATGGAGGTTGGTAAGCGCCTTGCTGTGGGTAACGTAGACTTAGGTCATGATTTTGTTGATGGTAAGGATTTTGTTGACGGTGAGGATTTTGTTGATGGTGAAGATTTTGTTCTATCGGATGGTTTATCTGCGCATGCATGTAGTCATGAGGATTTTAGATGTTCAAACTCTTCACCCTTTCGATGTTTCCCAAATGGGTCAAGTGCAGCTCCCTGAAGTACGTTATGCTCGTCTATAAAGTGCAAAATGTATACGTCATTAGAATCAATATAGGGGTATGCATGGCAATTGTTTATAATCTCTTCATGAATGGGACGTATAGTGGCACGAGCCCAAAGGTTGACATCTGCATTGGCTTCTGACACAGGATCAAGCTACACCACATAGTCTACGCCGCGATAAGTGATAAACCATTTAGTTTGGTCAGGATTCAGTCCTCTTAGATCATCTTGAAAATAAATTAAGAGTTTGCGATTTTAGAAAGGTTTAATGTTGATCTTTCGAAGCTCTTAAGAAATTTTTCAACCCAACTTATTGAGCATTTTAAAGTATAAGATGCAGCAACTTGACATCATAATCTTTAATCTTACATAAACTTAAAATTATAGAAATCATAGCTAAGTTTCGAAAGTTAGATAGTTTCAAATTCCGAGCATTCGTCATTGAAGATACTAGCGCGAGTAAGTTGACAATCACTGTTGACTTGTCCCTAAATAAAATGATTTATATTTCAAAATTTTAAAACATTTCAAACATTACAGAAAATTTGTTGTCAATGAGAAATTTACCATAAATCAAAAGTTTTCTAAATTCACATTGAAATAAAAATAAAGTTTGAAAAATCCCTCGACTTTCGAAATTTGGAAAATTTTTGAAAGTTTGCGAATATTGAAAAATTTTAAATCTTTAAGAATGTTCAAAATTTACAAAAGTTAAAAAAATTTTAATTATTTTTTGATTAATAAAAAGTTTACGATAATTTCCTCAATATTACTGAATTCATATTAAAATAAGAATTCAGTTTCCAAATCGTGCATTTTTTATAAAAAATATCATACCGCCAGTTATGAATAGTACATTTTTCAGAACTTGTCTGTTCACATGGAGGAATTTTTCAGTTTTATTTCTATTTTATTATGAAGTTAGGAAATTTAAAAAATTTTTTAAATGATAAAATTGTTTGAAACCTTGAAATTTTGCAGATTTTGAAAATTTTTGAATGCTTAAAAATTCTTAAAATGTTGCAAACATAAAAAAATATCTAAATCGAAAAAACTTCATAAAATATCAAAGATTTCACAAAATTGCTACAATTTCATAAAATATCAGAAAATTGAACAAATGTTTGTCAAATAAGAAATTTACCATAAATTTTCCAACATTTTTTGAATTCATATTAAAATTTTAAAAAGTTTCCAAAATTCCTCAATTTTTGAAATTCTGACAATTTTTGAAAGTTTGCAGTTATTGAACATTTTGAAGTGCTTTCCATTTCGAAAAATTTTGAAAGATTGAAAATTGTTGAAAGTTTGAACGCCTTTTAAATCTTTAAAGACGTTTAAAGTTTTTATGAAATTAAACAATTTTCAAATCAATTTTGGTAAATGAGAAAATTAGTCAATTATTTAACTAGTTTTTTCATCAATTGCATAATTATGTAATTAATTCGTTCACATAATATTTTATTATCAAAAATCAACAATAATTGTTCCCTCTGCGATGATTAGTTCCTGAATTTTTTGCCTTATTATCATAAAATAATACAACGCTGTAAAACTAATCCCTTCAATAACACTTTTGATAAATAATAAACAATCAATTTAAAAGCAGTAAATTTATATTTTTTCCTGCATGCACTTTCCGCAACAGATATTCTGGAAGTAATTTTCATGAAGAAAAGACATCAAATCTGCTCACACTTGATAACATGAAGAGTATTATTCAAACAATGGTTAAACACTTTATTGGTTTTTAGAAAAAAATCACCAAAAATTGTATTGGTAAGAAACTACAGATCAGATTCCACCAAAATGTTCAAATGCGGTTGCCTTTTTTCAAAAATCTGGGTTCTTTGAGGAATCATTACTCAGCGCCTACTAAAGATAGAAGCTTCTCTATTTTTTAACATGCTCAAAATGATCTCTAGTTTAATTTGTCTGCTAAACATTTCGCTCTAAAATCAGAATTTAGAGGAATTTGTGCACCTTTGTCTCTAACAAGGGAGGTTAGGTTGGTGTCCGGCGCCGATTTTCTTGTTACTTTCCAGGTGGAAAGAGGATCCCAGACTATGAAAAAAAAATTTGGGCAAACGTTCACACTTAGGGGTTGCAATGACCCCTTCTATGTTTTTTAATCTTTTAGTGTTTTAAGAGGAAACTTTGCTATTTATTTATTGTTTTCACAGAAAATTTTTTTGATTGATAATGTATTACAATATTACCGTTATTTAAAAAAACTCACCCTATAGAGTATCATAATATAGAAAATCTACCCCTAGAATGTTTCGCCATATGACATATAGTTTAGGATTTTGGACTTTGTTCCTCCGAACATCTTGTTTTGATATTCTATTCTATTAGGAATCATCACTGTTATTCGAAATAACCCCTAAGTTAGGTTTCATCTACCCCTTTATTATTATCGATGAATACGAAATATTTTTAATTATATAATATTTCTGTAATTAATGGATGAAAATATTTGGTTTGGTCAATCAATGATAGTATAACTGATTTTTTGTTAACGATGGCACTAGTTCTTATATTAATTTACCCTTGCTGTGTAAAGATCACCCCTAAAAAAAATTTTATGTTTTGTTTAGCAGGCAGTTTTAATGATGATACATATAACAGATCTGTTTAAATAATTCTCATTTACCTTCAGGCATGTAAATATTCCTTTGTACATATCATCTCTTTAACCCTTATTGCTCAAGGCTTTCGACTTACAATATATCTTCTAAGAAATAAAAAATAAATGTGTGTTATGATAAACGCGTTTTGATTTCACCATTTGTCAGACTGCGAATACAATTCTAATCTAATTTCAATTCTAATTCTAATCTCAAATTGTTCGAAATAATGAAAGATTAGTTGAAAAGAAACAATATCATTCGATTGTTAAGTCATGAAGTTTTCACAAGAGTGATATTCTTCGAAAAAGTGTTGTAGGCACAGCCTCTTGTTGCACCATGCACATGTTATTCCTGCAAGATCATCGCAAGTATCACAAGAAGGTTCCATATCTTTGTTTAAGAAAAAGACTACAAGGTTATCAAAATGTGGAGGTCTATTTTCTGTATATCCGCTTTTATACCAAGAATATTTGAATATGTCAATAAATCTAGGTGAAGACAATTGGTTATATTTGTGAAACTGTAATTTTATGATGTTGTTCCTAATATGCAAGTTGATATCAGACCTCAAAAGAATAGTAGTGTCAGAGATTTTTTGTACGAAATTCTTCCAAACCCTAAAGCCAAACACATTGAAGGGTTGAATTCTCCCAGTTGTGCTTTTTGGAATGGTTTTTAGTGAAAGTGTTTCACCCTCTGGTATTGCTGTTTGCACTGTTCGTTCACACTGGCCACTCCATGAATCTAATCACAACACAGAATTTTATCCGACGTCAGGGAAAAATACATCTTGAAGTCACATTTGAAGCAATTCTGAAGAAAATTTACCGGCTTTAGAGGCTTGCAAATAAATATTGTTCGCCTTAAAAAATCCTTCTTTTACTCTTGGTCCACATTGTCCAGATGGTTATTTTAAAACTACAAAAAGGGGTGAAAGTAATCTTCAATCGGCAGATATGGTTGGCTGAATTGTATAGCTGTGCGTGGTGGAGGAAACCGACTGAACAACATTTTCTCACGTTTTTGTTCCTTGAAAGCTCAAAGTTATTCCACTGTGTAATTGCAAATTGAAGCCACTTTGATCGAAAGTAAAAATGTTGCTTTCCCCATACCTCAGAATTTATGATTTCACATTGTTTTTGAAAACATCGCTTTCTAACTCTATATATCGAGTTTCATGTAAAGATGACACATATATACATTTTGTGACATTTATTTTGTAATGCTCATCTTTGAAGATCTATATCGTGAACGTTCATCTTCGAATCAATAGCCTCCTACAAATGTTCGAAAGTATAATTCCCAACGTTGTATATCTTATCTTCTCGTTCACCACCACTTTTGACTTGTTCTTGCCATCTTCTCAATAGTCGCTCAGAACAAAGCTTCTTGAACCTTTGATGAACGGATGTAAAAGATAATCTCTTTTTCTATCCAGAATTCCAATAGTCAACAGCACCTTTGCTATAGTCGAAATTGAGTTTCTCCTCTTAATATAAACAACTAGGTACTTCACCATAATCGTCTTCTTCTTCTTGTTCTTCATCTTCAATCGGTTTTATGTCAATTTGACTATCCCCATAACCAAATTGTAAGTCAACTACATTTTCAATGATAAATGAGAAATCAAACATATTTCTCCTCATAATACCCTCTATTACATCATGTAGATGTACCTCCGCAGGTGTTATTTCTCAAGGCTGAATGACAAGTTTTTCCGCATTAAATGTTATTATCAATAACGATATTATATTTAACGGATTGATTACCATTTCATGTAGTAATACTTTACACGATAGAAACACAAGCAAATTTGTAACTGAAAAAATGTTCTCTTCTTTCGGTTTATATACATGCCTGATAATGGTTTACAGACATGCCTGAATATTTTATATAAGTGCAGTCAGTATTACGAATGCGAAAATGATAATGCCTTTATCATATCACACAACCAACTTGTGAAACACAATATTTTGTTTGTTCTTTTCATTCATTTTTTGTACATTCATTTTTTATTTCGTAGAAGATATATTGTAAGTCCAAAGCCTTGAGCAATAAGGGTTAAACGGACGATATGTGTAAGGTTGAGTGTATGTGTGTACAATTTTCAGCGGAAATATGTACGTGGCTGTATAAGAACAAGTTTATCAGTTATATTATTATTGATTGTCCAAACCAAATATTTTAATCCATTACTTACAGAAATATTATATCAATAAATATATTTCTCATTCATTCATAATAATAAAGGAGTGGATGGCACTTAAGTTAGGGGTTATCTCGAATGACACTGATGATTCTTAATAGAATTTAATATCAAAACAAGATGTTTGCAGCAACAAAGTGCAAAATCTTAAACTACATGTCATATGGCGAAGCATTCAAGGGGTAGATTTTCTAAATTATGATACTCTAGAGGATAAGTGATTTTACAACTTACGCTTATATTGTAATACAGCATCAATTAGAACACTTTTGTGTAAAAACAATAAATAAAAAACAATGCTACCTCTTAAAACACTAGAAGCCTCAAAAATATAGAAGCGGTGACTTCAACCCCTAAATGTGAACGTTTGCCCAAATATTTTTTCTTTTTGCATAGTCTGAGATCCTCTTTTCACCTTCAAAGTAACAACAAAATCGGCGCCGGACACCAATCTAACCCCCCTTGTAAGTTAACTCATCTCGCCTTTTCCAGCTCTGCCCTGCCTTTTTAAAGCATTTTTGTTCTCTGAATCGAAATTGGTCAAATTTAAATTATTACTTGTGAAATTTTTCAGATTCGATTAGCGAATAGTGAGCCACTAAAGATTAGTAGGACGTTGCTCATTCGAGTGTTCCAGATATATTTTAATTCAATAGTGAAAAACTACTCGCTTGGTGAAAAGGAAATTATTTCGAACTGTATAAAATAATTTTGAAACAGTTATAAACATGAAGAACGTCAAAAATAGAAAATTTTAATGAAACGACGATAAGGTGTAACAATTTTATCTCTAATGCAACAGTAAGAAGGTCATAGTGAGGAATTTTTAAGGTGTCCTCGTCTGTTTCTGTCTTCAGAATATTGCCTTCTGATTGTTTGAACAAACATAGGAAAAGCTCAATATGGGATCATTATGGATCAATATATTATTTGATTATGCATATTCAGGATCTTCATGCGCTACTGTTCAACAGAGTTCTGTTTTCAGTTATAAAAATTTTTTTGGTTGTAAATTTTTTTATTCTCTATAGAAACTTTCAATTACATAACAAACTTTGTATAAATTATTTTCCTTGAATAAGCATCAGCTTGAACAACTTTGAAATTGAGTGCCTAAAGAAGGTTATTTCAATTGTGTAGCATTTTTCCTCATGCAAAAGATACTTTCAAGTGTCTCTGAATCAAACTTGATCAATAGACCATCCTTTCTGGTATTGCTCCTGGATATGATAGAATATTTAATTCCTAATGATTGCAATTTATCATTAGTTCTCTACTATTCAAATAATTTTATCGAGTGAATAATAGCTAGAATATCATGTTTAACATTTTTTAACCTTAATACCATCTACCCTTACTTGTGATGACAGAAGAACGCTAAGTTTTTAAAAACCTTAATCCTAAAAACGATATCTTATCCTAGTGACTCCATAAAACAACTAAAATGTCTATAATATTCATTAAATACAAATTAAAACTATTATTTAGATAATTATTCACGAAAACTAGAATTCAAAAATTTTTACAAATAAAATAAACAAAAAAACATCACCTCTAATTTGAAACAACTACAATATCATCCTGGAGATATCAATTTTGACAGTGAACTTCTTCGCAAATTCTCGATCATCTATTATTGATTATCTTCTGTTAGAAAATTTAATGTCAAATAAAAAGTCCTCAAATATTTATAAATAATAAAGAATGAACGCTTTGAATCATTCAGTTGAATAGTATGAATAAAGACAAGACAAAATAGTTTTTTAGTGTGAAAATTAATTTTCGTGCTCTCACACATTAATTAATTATAATGTATCAATTAAACTTCGTCAGACAATACAGTATTTTTTTTAATGTTATACTTACAAAAATAATAAGAACTAGGAATATTATACGCGCGCTTCTCTCTAAAACTTAACGAAATTTGGCTCTAAAATGAATTTTTGTTTCATCTTCCTTGCGAAAAATCAAATGTCTGAGTGGTTTAAAAAAATTGTTATTCTATTTTACCGAAGGTCGCGCCAAGGCTCTCAGACGAAATAATCGGTTTATCGGTTCGCTTTTTGTTCGCTTTGACTATTATTGGCGCATGCTAAATTATATCATTCATTTAGAGTGTAAAGTGCACTTTTATGTTATTTCAGTGGGCCATTATAATGGTGATTTCCCAAAATAACAGAACGAGCATTTAGAAGTGAATAATTAACAGATTATAACTAAAATAAATAACATAACCTCAATTATCGAGCACGTTGATATGTGTGTATGTATGTATGTATGTATGTATGTATTCAGTCATTTTCACTAATCTAATCAGTAATAGTGAATTCACTGAATGAATCAGTGCCTTTTCACTGACCCTCAGTGACTATAATCTCATGATTTCAATCAGTGAAATTTGAATAGAAATCAGTAAAATTTGACTGGGAATCAGTGAAATTTCACTGATTTCGTTTTAGAGAGTACAGCGTCCAGGAAACATTGCATTTCCAATCAATAAGATACAAACATAGAACAACATCACTATGGTTGATTACGATAGATTATGATTATGACAGATTACTATGACTGATTATTAAGTTTTTTCTAGTTCTAGATTAAAAATTCGAGCTTCTTTTCACACGTTGACCCTGTAAAATGACAAATTTCACTTATTAATATCAATTCTTGCTCGAATCAACCTGTAAATTTGACTCAGATCCCAGGATTTTTCCTCTAATACAACTATTTGATTAAATTTTCGCTAATCGTGGATAGCGACTGAAATACCTTTTTTAGTTTAAAATTCAACTACTTTGATAGGAATCGTTTTTTTTTTTACGGTTGATGATTCATCTTTTAGTTGAAAAATCTGTTGTTGTTTTTTTCGTTCAAAATGTAACTATTTTGTTTACATTTTTTTAAACTATTTTTTTTATTGAAAATTAAATATTCCATGTTTGTTTGGACAGCAATATTCTTCAGTCAAAATTCCACTATTTGTTTGAAAATGTCTGTATTGCGTTGAAACTTTGTCTTCTTTGGTACCATATTGATGTTCTTAGTGACAAATTCACCTTTTTGGTTGAAAATTCAACGATTAGGTTGCAAATTCCATTAAAAATAAAAATATTTGGTTGGATATTTATTCATTTTGTTAAAAATGATCATTTTACAGTAGAAAATACATTTTTTTGGTCAGAAATGAATATTTTTTGTTTGAAATTAATTTCTTTGGTTAGCAGATAGTTTTTTATTGAAAACTAATTTTTTAAACTAAAAATTCAACTATGTTTTTGATTAACATTTTTTTTTTTATAGACATTTCATCTTTTTGGTGGAAAATTTATTTGTTTGGTTGAAAAGTCAATTCCCTGATATATATATATATATATATATATATATA
>JAABKJ010008922.1:0-11329 GCA_011634705.1 Andricus grossulariae
GAAGAAAAAATCCAGATGAGGAAGAAAAAGTTCGAAATGATATTATCCTCGTTGAAGAACCAACTCCAGCAGATTTTCATTCTGGTAAAATTTCAGCTTTTACGGGAATATAGGTCATTTTGTGGTTAAAAATTTTATTTTTTGATTGAAAACGTTATTATTTCATTGAAAATTCGTATTTTTCGGTTGAAAATTCAACTATTTTTAAAAAATCAACTATTTGGTAGAAAATTAACTTTTTTGTTGAAAATTCATATTTTCATTTCGTTAATTTAACTGTTTTGTACAAAATTCGTCATTGTAGCTTAAAAATTAAACATTTTGGATAAAATTTTGTTTCCTTAGAGAAAGAAAATTTTTGTTTTGTTAGAAATAAAATTTTTAATTTGAAAATTCAACTATTTTGGTAAAAACTTTAACAATTTTATTAAAAAGTCGTGTTTAAGTTGAAAATTCTACCCCTTTGTTGAAAATTCAGCCGTTTTGTTGAAAATTCGTATTTTTTGGTACACAATTCATAATTTTGGTTTATAATTCATGATTTTGGTTGAAAATGCAAGTATTTGATGACAAATTATTCTAATTTGTAGGAAATTCCAAAATTTTGTTGAAAAGTCGTTTTAGTTGAAAATTCAACCACTTTGTTGAAAATTCACCCGTTTTGTTGAAAATTCGTATTTTTCATATAAAACTGATCTTCTTCGTTTAAAATGCATGATATTGGTTAAAAATTCAAGTATTCGGTAGAAAATTAATTTACTGTGTAGGACATTCAACAGTTTTGTTTAACAAAAAAAAAAACATTTTTTGGTTGAAAATTCAATTATTTTGGTAGCAAACTTTTTTCTTTGGTTGCACGTTTAACTATTTTTTTGAAATTTGTTTTTTCTGTTTAAAATTAATGATTTTAACTGAAAATTTAACTTTTCTCGTTTTAGTTAAAAATTGATATTTTTTAGTTCAAAATTCATCTTTTTTAATTGAAAATTCCACTTCTTGGTTGAAAGTTAAAAGTTTTCTGGATGAAGATTCTTGAGTTCAGTTAAAAATGGGTTGGTTGAAAACTTAAAAGCTTTAACAGTTAACATCTTCTTGAATTGAATTCTTGTTTTTCGGTAGAAAATTAATCTTCTTGTTTGAAAATTCAACTATTTGGTTAAAAATGTACGTATTTTTTGTTTGAAAATTCGTATTTTTTGGTAGAAAATTTATATCTTCTTGATTTAAGATCCAACTACTTGGTCAAAATTTGAACCACTCTGTAAAAAATTCATTTTATTAGTTGAAAATCCATCTCTTAGGTTGATAATATAACTATTTTGTTGAAAATTGGTCTTTTTCGGTAGAAAATTCAACTGTTTGGTTATAAATTAATCTTTTTAGGTTGAAAATGAAACTATTTCTTTGAAAATACATATATATATTGATGAAAATTCGTCTTTTTCGGTAGAAAATTAATCTTCTTGGTTGAAAATTCCACTGTTTACTTGTAAATTTATCTTTTTATTTGAAAATGGAAGTGCTTCGTTAAAAATACATGTTGCATGAAATTTTTTCTTTTTAAAAAAAATCTTTCTTGGTTGAAAACTCAGCTCTTTCGTTGGAAAATCGTCTTTTTGGTTGAATTCAACTATTTTTGGTTTAAAATTAAAGTTTAGTTGAAAATTTAACTATTTTTCTACGTATCTTTTCTTTTATTGAAAATTAATTTTTTTAAATTGAAATTTCAACTATTTTATGCTTGCTTGAAAATATATTGATTTTAGTTGAAAATTCAACTGATTTGTAGATAATTCGTCTTTTTTAGTTGAATATTAATCTTCTTGGTGAAATTTAATCTTCTTGGTTGAAAATTCAACTATTTGGTAAAAATTTTATCTATTTTATTGAAAATTCAAGAATTTTATTTAAAAGTTATCTTTTTTGGAATTCATATTTAAAAATATCGAATAAATATAGTTTTTTGTGTTAAAGGTGAAAAATTGGTATTAGATTCAGACCCAGATTCTCAAGGAGAAATAAAAAAAGGTCCTGGAGAATCAAAAAGTCCTGACAGTGGAGGAAAATCTTCAAGGAATTCCGGACACAATTTATCAGGAAAATCTAGCAAAAATCGAAATTCGGAAAGAAGAAAAAATCCAGATGAGGAAGAAAAAGTTCGAAATGATATTATCCTCGTTGAAGAACCAACTCCAGCAGATTTTTATTCTAGTAAAATTTTAATTTGTATCAAATTTATGGTTTACTGATGAAATCTTTTAAGACTTTTTAAGAAAAAATGCGACTTTTTAAAGAAAAATGCTAAAACTAATTTGTTTTAATACAACTATTTGGTTGAAAATTCATCTTTCTGAGTTAAAAATGTTTTTTTTTATTGTTGAAAATTAAACTTTTTCAAAAATTCGTCTTGATTTGTTGATCAAACATGGAATATTTTTTATTTAATAGTTCAATTTTCAATAAAAGAATTAAATTCTGAACCAAATAGTTCAATTTTTAAATAAATTCTAAAATTTTCAATCAAATGGTTCATTTTTCAAACAAAAGAAATTCAACTTTGACCAAAAACCGTTATATTTTCAACAAAATAATTTTATTTTTTACAATGCATTTGAATTTTCAACCAAAAAGAAAAAAAACGAATTTTTAACAAAATAATTAAACTTTCAACAAAATATTTGAATTTTTAACCAAATAGTCGAATTTTCAAACAAAAAAGATTAAGCTTTGACCAAAAACCGTTACATTTTCAACAAAATAATTTAATTTTTTACAAGACAGTTGAATTTTCAATCAAACAAAGTAATAGAATTGAATTAAAATAAAATAAAATACTTGAATTTTCAAAATAATATTTAAACTTTGAAAAAATACTACAATTTTTAACCAAATACTTGAATTTTCTACCACCAAAGACAGATTTTCATCCAGATAGTCGAATTTCAAAAGAAAAAAGATTAAACTTTTATAAAAAATCGTTACATTTTCAACAAAATAATAACATTTTTGAAGACAGTAGAATTTGTAAACAAAAATATGACTTTTTAATAAAATAATTAAATTTTGAAACAAATAGTAGAATTTTTGACCAAATACTTAAATTTTCTACCAACAAAGACAGATTTTCAACCAAAAAGTTGAATTTCCAAAGAAAAAAGATTAAAATTTGATCAAAAATCGTTACATTTTTAACCAAATACTAGAATTTCTTTTAGACAGTTGAATTTTCAACAAATTAATGAAATTTTCAGGAAATAGTCGAATATTTAACCAAATACTTGAATTATTTACATGCAAAAAGTTAAATTTTCAATCAAATTGTCGACTTTTCAAACAAAAAAGATCAATTTTCAAGAAAAACAGTTGATATTTCAATGAAAAAGAAAAAACAAAAATTTTTCACAAAATAATTAAGCTTTCTACAAAATAGTAGAATTTTTAACGAAATATTTGAATTTTCTACTTAAACTATTTCAAAAATTCGTCTTTTCAGTTTGAAAATTCAACTATTTGGTTGAAATTTAATCATTTTTTATTTGAAAATTCGACAATTTTGTTGAAAATTAATTTTTTTTTGAAAAATTATTCTCTTTTGTGGTATAAATTTAATATTTTTTGGTTAAAAATGCAACTGGTTGGTCGATAATTAATAATCTGTTTTCGTTAATGATTCAACTATTTTGTTAATTTTTTTTATTGGAAACTAATTTTTAACTGAAAATTAAAAAATTTTATTTTTGTTTGAAAATTTATCTTTTTTTTTAGTAGAAAATTTAATTATATGGTTGAAAACTCATGCATTTGTTTGAAAATTCGTCTTTTTAGGATGAAAATTAACTTTTTTGTTGAAAATGTAATTGTCTTCTAAAAAAATAATTTTTTTGGGATGCAAATTCAACTCTTGAGTTAAAAATCTTTCTTGGTTGAAAAAGATCTATTTATTGAAAATTAATCTTTTTTAGTTGAAAATGATATTTTTTGTTGAAAATTCAACTTCTTCGAAAGTTAGTCTTTTTAGATTGAAAATTTGACTATTTGGTTGAAATTTAATCTTTTTTTGTTTGAAAATTCGACCATTTGGTTGAAAATTAAATTTTTGGTTGAAAATTATTCTCTTTTGTCGTATAAATTCAATCTTTTATTAAAAATGCAACTGTTTGGTCGATAATTAATAATCTGTTTTCGTTGATGATTCAACTATTTTGTTAAATTTTTTTATTGAAAATTAATTTTTAACTGAAAAAAAAAATCTTTTTTGGTTGAAAATTAACTTTTTTGTTCGAAATTTCCACTATTTCATTGATAATTCAACTATTTGTTTAAAAATTCATGTTTCTTTATTGAAAATTAACTTTTATTTTAGAAAATTCATCTTTTTGGTTGAAAATAAACTTTTTTGTTGAAAATTTATCTATTTTTTGTTAAAAATATAATATTTTTTGGTGAAACATTAATTTTTGTTTGGTGGAAAAATTAATTTTTTTTACTGAAAATTTAAGTATTCTATTTTTAATTGAAAGTTTATCCTTTTTTAGTAGAAACTTGAATTATTTGGCTGAAAAGCCATGTATTTAATTGAAAAATCGCATTTCTTGTTAGAAAATTAATCTCCTTGGTTAAAAATTTAACTATTTGGTTGAAAATTCGTCTTTTTTGGTAGAAATTTAATCATTTTTGGTTAAAAATGCAACTGTTTGGTTGAAAATTAATAATTTTTTTGTTTGATGATTCAACTAACTTGTTTAATATTTATATTTTTTGGTTGAAATAGTAGCTATTACAATTTTTCGTCGAGAAATCATCTCTTTTTTTTTGAAAATTCAACTATTTGGTGGAAAGTTGAACTGCTTTCTTAAAAACTAAATTTTAGGTTGAAGATTCATCATTTGAGTTTAAAATTCATTTCTTTGCTTGAAAATTGAACTATTTTGTTGGATAATCTTTTTTTTTCTTGTTGAAAATTAATGTCTTTAACGAAAAATTTTATTATTTTATTTCTAGTTGAAAATTGATCTTTTTTACTATCGAAAATTCAACTATTTCCCCTATTTGGAGAGCATTTTAGGCTGTTTTTCGTTTAAAATTGCAATATTTTTTGGTTAAAAATTTAACTGCTGAAATTTCTTTTTTTTTTTTTGTTGAAAATTATGTTTTTTCACTAAAAAGTTAACTTGCTTGAAAATGTATCTTTTTTAGTTAAAAATTCAACTGTTTCGTTGCAAATTTAGATTTTTTTTAGAAAATTATTTTGTTGTTTAAATGTCATGTGTTTTGCTGTAAATTCGTCTTTTTGGTAGAAAATTAATCTTCTTGGTTGAAAATTTATTTTTTTGGTTGAAGATTCATCATTCAAGTTGAAAATTCTTTCTTTGATTCAAATTTTAACTATTTTGTTGAAAATTCATTTATTTGGTTAAAAATTCATCTTTTTGTGTATAAAATTAGTCGTGTTGGTTAAGAATTTATCTTTTTGGATGAAAAACAATTTCCTTTGTTAAAAATTTAACTATTTTGTTGAAAATTCGTTTATTAAATTAAAAATTATTTTTTTTAAGTGAAAATTTAACTATTCCATGTTTTGTTCAAAATTGATATTTCTTTGTTGAAAGTTCTAATATTAGGTTCAAAATTCGTCTTTTTTGGTAGAAATTGAATTTTCTTGGTTTAAAATTCATCTGTTTGGTTATAAATTTAACTATTTCTTTAAAAATTAATTTTTTTGGTCGATGATTCTTCATTTTAGTTAAAAATTGATTGCTTCGATTGAGGCTTAACCTATTTTGTTGAAAATGCATTTATTTTTATAAAAACTTAAAAATTTAACAATTTTGTTGAAAATTCGTTTTGTTTGGTTGCAAATTATTTTTCTTAACTAAAAATTCAACTATTCTATTTTAAGCTGAAAATTTATTTCATTTTTTTTTATTCTTTTGAAAATTCAACTATTTGGTTAAAACTGTATTTTTTTTTCGTTGAAGATTCCTCATTTTAGTCAAAAATTCGTTTTTCCGGTTAAGAATTAACTTTTTTTGTCTAAATTTATCAATTTTATTTTTTAAATTAAAATTGAACGTTCTTATTATTTTGGTCAAAAATTAATATTTTCGAGTTGAAGACTGAATTATTTTGATGAAAATTTAATATTTGGTATCAATTTTTTTTTTCTTATTGTCTGAAAAATCTTTCTTTGCCAAAAATCTACTCTTGTTGAAAATTCCTCTGATTAAAAAACTAGTTTGATGAAAATTCGTATTTTTTATTGTTTTTGATATTGTTTTTGATTAAAAATTAAAATATTTTTTCGTGGAAATATCAACTATCACACTTTTTTTTTGAGAATTCACTTTCTTTCTTGGCTTAAAATTATTAGTTTGAAATTAAAATTTAATTATTTCATTTTTTGGTTGAAAATTCGTATTTTTGGTAAAAAATTGACCTTTTTGGTTGAAAATTCACCTATTTGGATGATAATTTGGAGGAGGAATATCAAAAATTTGCGAAGAATTAATCGTTTGCGATAGAAAATGAACCTAGTTTATTAATTAATGCTTTTGTTTGAGAATTCAACTCTTTAGTTGAAAACTCGCCTCCTTTGGTTGAATTCAAAATTTTTTTTTAATTGAAAATTCAATAATTTTGTCAAAAATTCAGTTTTTTGGTTGAAGATTTTTCATTTTAAATTAAAATTAATCTTCTTGATTAAAAATTTAACTATTTGGTTGAAAATTAATCGATTTTATTTAAAATTAAACAATTTTGTTAAAAAGAATCTTTTTAGTTGTAAAAGAAACTGTTTTTTTTTAACATTCATATTTTTTGGTTGAAAATTTAACTATTTGGTTCAAAATTCATCGATTTTTTTTTGAAAATTAAACAATTTTGTTAAAAAGTTTCCTTTTTAGTTGTAAAGTAAATTTTTTTTTGTATTTATATTTTTCGATTGAAAATTTGACTGTTTTGTTCAATTCAACTATTTTTAATTGAAAATTAAACTATTTTGTTAAAAACTCAGTTTTTTGGTTGAAGATTTTTCATTTTAGTTGAAAATTTATCTTTTTAGTTGAAAATTCAACTAGTTTGTTGAAAATTAGGTTTTTAACTGAAAAATGTAACTTTTTCTACTTTTAGTGAAAAAATTTTCCATTTTAGGAAAATCTTCGACTCTTTGGTTGTAAATTGAACTTTGTTAGTTGAAAATTGAATTACTTTGTTGAAAATTCCCGTATTTTGCGAAAAATCTTCTTTTTCGGTAGAAAATTAATCTTCTAGTTTATTAATTCATGCTTTTGGTTGAAAAGTCAACTATTTAGTTGAAAATTAATCGATTTTATTGAAAATTCAACTATTTGGTTTAAAATTAATCGATTTTATGGAAAATCAAACAATTTTTTTTTAAAGTATCCTTTTTGGTTGTAAAGGAAAGTGTTTTTTTTTTAATTCATATTTTTAGGTTGAAGATTCAACTCTTTGGTTAAAAACTCGCCTCTTTTGATTGAATTAAAATTTTTTTTATTGAAAATTCAAAAATGTTGTCGAAAATTCAGTTTTTTTGGTTGAAGATTTTTCATTTTAGTTAAAAATTCATCTTTTTGGTTGAAAATTCGACTAGTTTCTTCAAAATTCAAGTCTTTTGCGAAAATTCGTCTTTTTTGGTAGAAAATAAATGTTCTTAGTTATTAATTCATGCTTTTGGTTGAAAATTTAACGATTGGTTGAAAATTAATCGATTTGATTGAAAATTAAATAATTTTTCTTAAAAGTATCCTTTTTGGTTGTAAAGTAAACTGTTTTTTTTTTGTTGAAAATTCATATTTGTAGGTTGAGAATTCAACTTTTTCTACTTTTAGTGAAACATTTTTCCTCTTTAGCAAAAAATTTGACTGATTGGTTATAAACTGGTCTTTTTTAGTTGAAAATTGAATTACTTTGTTGAAAATTCATCTTTTTCGGTAGAAAAGAATCTTCTTCGTTCAAAATTCAACTATTTGCTTGTAAATTTATCTTTTTTGTTGAAAATTCGTATTTTTCGGTAGAAAATTAATCTTCTTGGTTGAAAATTCAACTATTTACTTGTAAATTTATATATTTTGTTGAAAAGTAGTATTTTTCAATCGCAAAAGACGAGTTCTTGGTTGAAAATTCAACTGTTTGCTTGTAAATTTATCTTTTTAAGTGAAAATTCAAGTACTTCCTTGAAAATACATGTATTTTGTTGAAAATTTATATTTTACGGTAGAAAAGTAATCTTCTTGTTTGAAAATTCAACTATTTGGTTAAAAATTTATATATTTTGTGAAAAATAAATCTATTTTGTTAAAAACTCATCTTTTTTGGTCAAAAATATAACTACTTGGTTGAAAGTTGAAAATTCGTTTTATTTTTAGTTGAAAATTTAATTATTTTGTTGAAAATAAACTATTTTGTTCAAAAATCATCTTTTTTGTTCAAAAATTAAATTACTTGATTGAAAGTTGATCTGCTTTCTTAAAAATTAATTTTTTGAATTTATATTCATCTTTTTTTGTTTGAAAATTTAACTACTTGGTAGAAAATTTAATTATTTTGCTGACAATTATATTTCTAAACTGAAAATTTATATTTTAAATTAAAAATTGATCTTTTCTAGTTGAATTTCATGTATCTTATTGAAAATTCTACTATTTGGTTGAAAATGTAATTATTTTGTGAAAAATAAATCTATTTTGTTAAAAACTCATCTTTTTCGGTCAAAAATATAACGACTTGGTTGAAAGTTGAAAATTCGTTTTATTTTTAGTTCAAAATTTAATTATTTTGTTGAAAATAAACTATTTTGTTGAAAAATCATCTTTTTTGTTCAAAAACTAAATTACTTGGTTGAAAGTTGAAAATTTAATTATTTTGTTGAAATTTTATATTTGAAATTGAATATTGATCTTTTCTGGTAGAAAATTCATCTATTTTATTGAAAATCTTTATTTATTTTGTTAAATTGATATTTTCTGATTGAAAATTCGTATATTTAATTAAAAATTTGTCTTTTGTTATCAAATTAATCTTCATGGTTGAAAATTAATCTACTTGCTAAAAAATTCAAATATCTTTAAAGTTTATCTATATTATTGAAAAATCAACTACATTATTAGTCATCTTTTTTATCGAAAATTCAACTCTTCATACTTATTCCATGCTGTCTTCTCGCGTCCAGAATAAAATTCTAGATGTTCTAGATTCCCAGGTGCGAATTTAAAATTCGAAGGTGTTGGAAGCGTTCCGCAACCAGTGAGAACCGGAGAAGCACCAAACATACACACAGGTAAAAAAAGCCTCCCACCGCGCAGCCGCGTCCACCGACCGCCGCCGTCCAGTGGTGTGGTGGGAGGTGATCACTCCGATCAGCTGGTTTACCCCGCCGAGCGAGATGTTCCTGCAAAGATCTCTATTGTGAGTACAAACAAAACCTTTTATTAATAACCCTAAATCCATCACCTTCAATGACACTAGTAGAAAAACAATCCAGCGCCTCTGATAGGCTTTTCAAAACCCTTCGAGAATCATTAATCGACCCAAGAAAACGTCAAGCCCACATGCCGAAAATGCGAGTGCGAGAGGGTCTCGCGTAACCTTCTTACCGCAGTGCAGTGCTGAAAATAGGTGCTGGTGCTACGATCAATATTATAATATTGAGGCCAAACTTTCTGCCAACGAAAAAGTTTTCCTGCTTTTTTTTCAGTTTGAAGCGACGAGGAATCATAAAATATATCAGGAAATAATTAGGGGAGTTAGAATTGTAGGTTGAAGACCCTAGCAGACGATTTTTTCCCCGGCCATTGACAGGTGGCGAATTTTAGCGAATAATACCTTTGATTTAAATTCTTATCAACTTCTGAGATTTAACTCTGTTTTGTGCTGCTCGATTTTATCTGGAAATGATTTAATTTTGAGTGATGGTGGCTGATTAGGAAAGTTTTTTAATAGTTTGGGGAAGAGGTGGGGAAGTGTTTTGGCACCCTGAATGTGTCACCACCTGGTGGTGGTGATTTGCGAAATTGGGAATGTTGGTAGGCTTTATATCGATTTTTTTCATTATTTTTTAATTTGGATAAACTGTTTTTTTAATTTTAAAATAAGTAATCTTTGGAAGATCGATAAATTTCTTTAGGGGAGGTGTTAATTTAAATTATGTAACATAATTAATTACATTTAAATAATAAAGTATTGATATAACTGTGAGGTGTATTTCTAAGTTTATTAATTTGCCTAAATTCTTAGGCAAAGAGAATTATTGAGATACTTTAATTTTTTAATTTGAAGTAATTAATAAATTATTGATTAAGTATTAATTATGGTAATTATTTTTATTGCATTAAACCCATCGAAATTACTACTATTCAGTGATTTATTATTTAGATTGAATTTTATTTACCGGGATTAGATAGCAATTAAATAGTTAAATTTTCACCTAACAAGATGAATTTTCAACAAATTACACAATAGTTGAATTTTCACCAAAAAATTTAATAATTGATATTTAAACCACAACCGATTTTAATATTAAATAAAAAAGTTGAATCATAAAAAAGACGAATTTTCAACAAAATAATTGAAGCCTTGACTAAAATACATTAATTATTAACCATACATTTCATTTTTAACAACAAAAAAATGAATTTTGTACCTAAAAATACGAATTTTCAACAAAATACATAAATTGTTTATCAGATAGTTCAATTTTCAACTAAAAAATACAAATTTTCAACAAATTACATACATTTTCAAATAAATATTTTAAACAATGGATGCGATGTTAGTCCAAATTTTATTTGGTTAAATTGTAGTCTGATTTTGTTTTCGTTTCTAAAAATTGTAAACTAAATAGTTGAATGTTTAAGCTAAAAAATATCAATTTTTAACTGAACATGATGTAGTGTAATTATTATTAAGGAGAATTAATTTTCAATAAAAAAAAACGATTTTTCTCTGAAACTGTTTTTTATACCAAATAGTTAAATTTTATACCAAATTGTGAAATTTTCCAGTCAAACAGACGATTTTTCTATAAAATCAGTTGAAATTTAAACACGAAAATATGAATTTTCAACAAAAAAGTTATTTTACAACCAATCGGTTGAATTTTCAACAAAATAGTTAAATTTTTAGTTAAAAAAAATCATTTTTAACAAAAAAAAACAAAGCTTTTTAAATAAAATTATAAATCTTCAACCAAGAAAAAAAAAGAATTTTTAAGAAAGTAATTCAACTTTCAAGCAAGAAGTTGAATTTTTAATCTAAAAAGATGAATTTTCAACGAAAAATGTAATAGTTGATATTAAAAAAAAAACAGATTTTA
>JAABKJ010008923.1:0-11328 GCA_011634705.1 Andricus grossulariae
TATTTGACCAGATTTGGGTGCATCAAAGAACTTTCAACTTTCACGCACTGTGTTTTACTATACATGTATATTAATTCCACAAGATGATGTATATTAAATTTATCGCACGTATATGCATATTGCTACTATTTCATTTATAGTAAAATCGGTATAGAAATTGCTAACAGTGTTCTTATAATTTTTCTTGAATATAAGAAACAGACTTTTTCTTAGCGTTAAGAGTTGTAGCTACCTACACAGAAAAAACTAAGTGTAATTTTTACCCGGATTTTGGGGCATAGATTACCTGCAACAAAAATTACCCGTCGTGGGTAATCCTTACCCTCACATCTCAGGTATTTTTCTGTGTTAACCAGTTGTAAGGGTAATTGTCAATGTTCACCTGAAAGGCCTGAGTAACTTGACATCGTCTGCTTGCAACCAGCAACATGTTACATGTTTACATTCAAAACAGCCTCACTAAAGATAAAACAACCGGTTGATTTCATTCGGGGTTCGATTACAAACGTATAATAGTTTGCACGGACGTCTGACACTATTCGCATTGTATCAGTTGGTTTTGCTCATCTTTGGTCAAGACCGTAGCCAGAAAAATTTTCTGTGGGGGGAGGGGATCGGAACAATAAAAACATATGTGGGATTTTCACTGGCACACTATAAAGTACATATATGTATATTATGTACATATTTTAAGAATTTTGAGGGGGGGGGGGGGATAAAACCTTGTTGATTTTCCACGTCGCTACAGCCTTGTCCTTGGTCGACAATTTTCCGACGGAAACTTTACATGAAATAATTTATATATATATTTCAAACGTAAACAATCGCCTTTTTCTCCTTTATAGCTTGTAAAAACTGGTGTGATAGCAGACAACTTACATCCTACTAAAGGTAATATTTATCTTCTACCTATACCAGCAGGTAAAAATAAAGAATTATCTGCTACATAATTTACTCCTAGTTTTTTCTGTTATAGCTACACGAAAAAAGTTATAGATGATTAAATATGTTTCTCGTCTGTAAAGTATCGATCTACAACTTTTGTTCGACACATTTTTGAATGTAATCAAAAACGTGGAATAGGGGAGTCCAGTACGAGGCGGATACCAGTATGAACTGAATAATGGCAAAAAGCGACTAGGTTTTAAAACATAAGTTCTGTAGTCTTTTTCAATGAGTAGCAATATCAAAAGCGAGTTTTATAATTAGCCCTTTTACCAGTTATATGCTATTTTCAATTGGCAAACTAATAAATGTGTTCTTAACATGGCGATGAAAATTTTGTTCGCTCACAGATTATTACTTTATAAGGAATTTAATTGCTTTGATGGTTCTTTTACTGGTTCCTTCGATTCGTCAAACTCTTGGCATCACAATTATCTTATAAATAATTCCTCTAATTTTCATCATCGTTTTCGTCGTAAATATATTTTACGTGTGTTTATGCGAAGTTTCATCCGATACGAGGTAAATAAATGGATAACAGGTTAGGTTTGAGTATCAAAGTATTTTTTCTGCTTTAAGGTTGTGAGCACAAATGAATAAGTGCTACCAACCAAATAAATGTTAAATAAATAAGGAACGAGTGGAAGGATAGTAAAAATAATTTAATTCTTTATAAAATAATAATCTGCAGCGGAAAAAAGTTTTCATCGCTATGACAAAAACACATTCTTCAATTTTTTAATTAAAAAGTAGCAAGTAACTGGTGAAAGAGCTGACTATAAAACTCGTTTGTAATATTGCTACCCATAAGAAAATATTACAGAACTTTTGCTTTAAAACCCAGTCACTTTTTTCCATTATTCAGTTTGTACTGGTTCCCCCTATTCCAAGATTTTGATTAAATACAAAAATATATCAAACTAAAGTTGTAGATCTATAGACTATAAGCATACTTGAAAAGTGGTAGTACGTAACTAAGTAACCGACAGAAATGGCGTTTTTCAGGAGAGCAAACATGTTTTGTAAATTCGAAATCACCCTTTGAACATAAAACAAATATTAACTCCAGAGATGAACTGTTATTGAATTCAGTTCAAAAAAGTTCGATCAGAAAAAGTTATCCAGTTTCGTGAAAATAGATTTGGAATATGATAATCTCGAAGTGACACTAATTTAAACTTGGAGCCCGCTCGGCTGTGGATTGCGATAAAAAATGCAATTTTTAGTTGAAATATAAAATAAAAACGTTCTCCTGGAATAATGAGTTTCTGAGTGCGGGCAAGCAAAGCTTTGATCTAATAAAGTTAGCCAAATCCTAGTAAATCGTCCAAGAATGTTGAGGCTAGAATTTCACAGGTTTTGAAAATAGCCTTTATTGTAGCCATTAAAGATCAAATTTTAAATATCTTACAAACATATAAACACCTACTGCCGAGATGACTCTGTTTCGAATGAAACAAGATTGTATGTCTCGATATCATAGTATAACAAATCTCTTTTTTTTGCTGAAAGGTCGACGAAAATAAGAAAATTATGTATTCCTTCAATAAATGACAATAATTTCAAGAAACATCGATGCTGAAAGGAAGAACAAAAAATTATTACTATGTTGAAATTTTAACTAAAATTTAGATTAAAATTTTTTTATGACTATATTAGAAAATTAGAAATTTCGGAAAAATGTTAGTTATCTAGTTCTGTACGACCACCCTTCGCCTTATCATCTATTACTTTTTTTTTCGTGTGGCTATAACGGTTTAGAAAAAATGTTTAAAAGTGTGGAAAAAATCGTTTAATATTCGGTCTGTAGGAATTGATCATCTGACTAAAATCTTAAAACCCTGTTAGTTTCCGAAAAAACGATTTGTTCAATCCCCCTTTCAACGATTCCCCACATTCTGTCAACTTGTCGTTTCTGATTCGTGATTTAAAGCATAAACCATTCTACGTTTCGATTTGCGTTTTTAAATTGAAATTTGAATACAGAAGACAATTTCATATACTAAAAAGAACTTCACATAAGTGATATTATCGTTAAGGTTGAATTTTTTTGTTTTCAAAACCTGTTTGGAAGGGAATGCATGTCTCGATTTACAACTTTTGATTGACAAGTATTTGATATAATCAATAAATTTGAGGATTATCAAGGAAGATCGATTTTGTGTGCATGTAAATAATTATTTAAATCTTTTAGGGCAAAAATGTTCATAAGGTGAGAAATGAAAGCCACCCTATTAAAAAAAAATTAATTAGATAATGGTATACTTAAATATAAGGAGATGGTAAAGGAACAATTTTCGAATATATATAAAATATTTTTATGCTGATTTAATTAACATTTTTTTATATGCAAAAATCCGTCAAAAATGTACACAAATGGTTCTACACCAGAAATAAAAAGCGTGCATTTTCGATGAATAACATCATACGTAGTATACAAAAGCAAAATCAAGAACCTTTGACGACTAAAAAATTTACCAGCTATTTAAATAGTTCAATCCATGTCCAAGTCCGTGATAACCAAGTCGTGGTAATGAATATACTGGTGCCACTGGTGCAGCATAGCCGTGATTGATGGAAATTGGTGCACTGTAACTGTGAGAGTATGAAGGAGCAACTTCATGACCTAATGCTGAGTACGCAGGAGCATTAAAATATCCATGTTGTCCGTAACCTGCAGAAAAAAAATGAATACTATATTGTGTAACGAGTGGGGTATAGCTCCATATTGCGGACACGGGCGCCGTTGGCGCACGAGCGGAGCGAGTGCGCAATTAGCGCCCAAGTGGCGGAATATGGAACTATACCACGCGAGTTGCACACACTAGTTTTCATCATGAATGCACGGAAGCCATACTTCTCAGAGGTTTTCCGTTCGCATTATGGCATATTGCGAATGGAGAATCGCTGTGAAATATGACATATTCCGTGCATGCGTGATGAAAAATTTGTATTATTTTAATATTATTAAGATATTGCGTGCAAAAGTAAGCAAAAAATAAAACAAATACATCATCTTGAAGAGTGTTTACTTTTAGAACTAGGATTATGAAATAAACAAAATCAATTTCGAAATTAAGTACCTCCATAGCCGTTCAATCCATAATAACCACCGTAGCCTCCGTATCCTAATCCCAAAAGTCCTCTTTTATCGACTTTCTTTTCTGCCAAAGCATCTTCTTCAGCGTAAATCGGCGATGCTGCCAAAGCGAGTATGGTGAGAAGCAACTGAAATATGTAATTCAATTTTTTTTTAATTATTTGAATTTCTTCGTTTAATCACAGTGACACGGAAACTCAAATTATTTACCGTCAATTTTGAGCAGATTCGCGTTTTTTATTTATGTGAATGATTTCGAGTATTTTTTATAAAGTTGCAATTCATGATAGGGACAGATGGGCAAGTCGGGGAAGGTGTGGTATATTCGACTTCTAGTTGTTTTATTTTCTTGTAATCATTGTATCTAAAGTAAGACATACCTTTGATGCGTTGTTTGAATTAATATTCAGTGTGGCCTGGTTTCTGGTTAAACAACTTTTAAGATATTTGCAAATTATTTTTTTTTTCTTGAGGATCTGTTACTTCGATTCTATGCAAGGAACCTTATTAATAAAATAATTAGACTACGTCACAATGAGTAAATAAGATTAAGTGTTTAGCTCGTTTATGTTTACAGTGTCACTATGTTTTTGAAAGTGTGGATTTGGATCTCGATTTTGAACGAGATTCTTGGGTGGACCAGATTGGAGTGGTACTTAGATGGAATGAATAATTTCGTGTGTGACTTCTGCTAACGTGACTTGTAAAACGAAATTTAAAATCTTAATTAAAATATTTTTCAATAAATTTAATTGAAAAAAGTCAAACATTTTATTCAATTAATAATAACAAATTTGAAATATTGTTTATTTTTCAATGTACAATTTATTCACTTTTTTCATGTTTCTTGCATTGGTACCCCGACAAGACAAGACGAGGTAATTTCTTTCTTTGGAAAATCATTGAATAACTTTTTCCCATTCGAAGAGAGAGAAAATTTAAAGAAAAATATATTCTCTTGTTGTGTTCATCTGTTATGGTTTTTTTTTATTAATGATTAGCAAATACGAAAAGTCAGGAAATTGATTTTTCAGACAACTGTGCTGAAAGCTTTTCTTGTATTGTCCAATTTTCTTCGGAGGAGGCTCAAATAAAAAGTTGTTGATATGTATACTTACAATAAAAAATAAAATTTGCTATATTATACTTTTCTTTTGTTGAAATCACATAGCATTTTTTCAGGTCGGAATTTAAGAATAACCAAGGCAAATTCATGGAATAGTCTTTATTTAAAAACTGAATTTAGTCCCTTCCTGGCTAAAAAATTCTACCGACTCAATTTTGTTTTAATGCCTAACTCAAAATAAGCCCAGCTTTTAGTGAGCAGTGGTTATACAGGCAGGAAAATGATACATAGTGAAATAGATTATATATAATTTTTATTTGTTTTATACATTATATTTATTTGTTATATATATTATTTAGTATAAAACAAATACAAAATTATACATAATTTGTTTCACTATGTATAATTTTTCTGCCTAGGTAAAAAATAAGAAAAATCACGACATTTGATTTTTTATACCACTGGGCTGCAAGCTTTTCTGTGAATTCGATTTTTTTCGGGGATGATCAGATTCAAGCTTTTTTTATGTAGAATTGCGATAAAAATAAAAAGTATATTTTAAAGCATTGTTTTCTCGCTATAAGTAATGTTAAAATAAGAAAACCAGAGTATTTCCGCAGCCTGCGGAACCCTTCCTCTAGGACACTTGTCGCCCTCTTCTGGGACTAATTTTCAAGTACTCACAATGGTCTGCATGGTAACAATAATGATGAACAGGTAGATGCAGTAGAACTGATGCAGAAAGTAGCAGACACACCCCCTTTTATACCGGTGAAGTCTTTACCTACGATATTACATCGTTACATTGACGTACTTTATGGATCAGTATCTGTATCACATACTCACACATGCATACTTACACGTGAAATCACACACAGGAAATCAAACGTGAACAACTGTCGTGTAGGATGCACATGTGGTGCAACTACTGTGCACGCCTTTCTAATATCATTTTGTATCTCTGGTATTCTGTGTCACGAAATTTCTTTATTACAAAATTGGTTGATGATGGTTTAAGATTTATTGGTATAAAGATAAAAATTCGATTAGACTTTTAAAGGCATAATACTGGTAATTCTGTCTACTAATAATTAGTTCTGAGTTCCCAAGTTTCATAACAAAATAGCATAAACGAAGTTGTGCACACAGAAAATGAAAATTAAGTGATTTCTAAAAGTGCCAGGACACTGTTATTGAATCCAACCGCTAATTTACAATTTTTCATGAAAAAGTAGGAAAATTTACAACCGTAAAATGCAAGTTCAGTTTTTCATGCTTTTTTTCAGAAAAAATACGAATTTCTACAAAGATTCATGAATAATTACAATTTTCTATGATAAAGTAAAGAAATGTACAACACCAAAATTCAAGCTTAACTTTTCACAGTTTTTTTTTTCTAGAAAGTTACGAATTTTCCCATTATAAAGCTTATCATAAATAACTGTTTTTACAAGCATTTTGACAATCCGAGCAAGTCGAGAAAACAATCAGATACATAAAATAAATCAATTCGTTTCCTAAAGTTTAAACTAGTACATCAATCGATTTGTCTCATCATAATGAATACATTTAGTACTTACTATATTGTAAATATTTTATTTATCTAATTAATTCTTCTAAACACACCATATGTATAACTAACATAGTTTTCCTCCTATCAGATAAATTTTGTAAAATTAATCAACAACCTTACAATTTCATCAATCCTATTTCTAAGTCGATTCTGTTCTCGTCGCTATTTGACTATTTGTATATGCAGTATTAAAAAGGCCTTAAAAAATATTTCGTCTGTTCTTGAACTAATCATCCTGTAATCAATCACCTTGGTCCCGATATTTTTTCTCCCAAAATGAAGATTTTGAAAATTTTTTAGAAATATGGCTATGCTTAGTCACCTATCGCGATTTGAGCGACATAAATTTGAATTTTGAAATGCGTGGTTTATTTCATTTTATTTGTAGACAATATTACGAATCGCTATCGTAGATTTAATGATTTATATAAAAGAATTATTTTTGAAGGACACCCACGAAAGGTATGCAAAAAGCCTTTCGGTGAATTGTCTCATCACAACTTTTGACAAGCATCACCTGAAGCATCAGTAAACCAGACTTGGACCGAACTTAGGGGTCATCCATAAATTACTTAAGGGTAATTTTTCAAATTGTAGACGCCCTTCGTAAGGTTTTCTTGATAGGAAGTGTCATTTTGGGATACAAGCCTCCGGACCAACGCGAAATTAACAGGGCGATTAGTTCAAGAAATTATTTAAATACCCTGTGAACCCGAACTTTTTTATTGTTCTCCCTAAGAGATATTTATTCGCAAAAATGTGGAAAATATCTTATGTGTCTACCGGGCCAAATTTATCCTTCTTGTCGCCCCTGGGCAGTAGTGAACTTGTCGCTCCCCCCCCCTAACCTTTTTTATTTTGGCCCCGAATTTTTTTGACAATGAAATTTTTTTGACATGTGAAATCCTGAAAATGTTTATATTGCAGCTTGGAAAATTACGTAAGTTTTACTTGAAAAAACTAAATACACTTAACTCCCAATATAAACACCCTCAGTTTACACTATTCCTAGAATTTAAGTCCTCGGCATTTCGGTGATACGGGTACCGCGGGATCGAGAGAGATTTATGCTGAAGGCCACTGCAACCCATGCCTGAAACCGTGCTCATATCGGGAGTTGATTTTAATAACGCTACAAAAGTGTTGAAAATAGTTCACGTTTTATTTGCTTTTTAAATACAATTTATGTCCATTATTTTATCAATAACGTTACTTTTGCATTTGTAAAATAAAAATTTAAACTTGTGAATACGTCTGACTCAATTTGATTCAATTTTTCATTATGAAAATAGTTTTTCTCAATATCATAATGCACATAAATGTGTAAGGAGCTTATTCATGATCTTTAAAACGAGCCTGCCGTTTATTGTATTGATCGATATTGAGGAATAAGAAAACTTCTTCAAAGTAGGCTTAAGTTTAATTAAAAAAGTGAATCTTCTCATCTTGAATTTATGACAATTAAAGCTAAAATTGCTTATATATGGGATTATTAGACAGTTTAAGTATGTATGTGTGAACCGTAACGTACGATGACTTTGTGATGCTCTCCACCTGGGGTGACTGCTGTAGAGATTGATCAGTGATCCATGTCGGAGGGTTTTCCTGGAACGAGTGTGCTGTTTGAGTAAGCAATACGTGAATTCTAGATTAAACTGAAATCTATCGCTTCTCCTGCACATCCCTTACTTACCATTACCATACAGATTCCTTGATCCCCGGTAGTATAACGAGGCTAGAACCAAACGAATATTTATTTATTTAACGAATTACGGTTACCCCAAAAGGAGTAAGGAGTAATATATTAATATTAATTAATTAATAATAATAATCATCATAATTTAGCTTAATGGTATAATAATAATAATGTAAATTTCTACAGTTTTAAATTTGTATTAGACAGGAACATATACAGTTTATTACTCCTGTGTAGCTCCTGTGGCTTTTTTTTTAAATAAAAAAAAATATTTGAATAAGAAAGTTAGAAATTTGTTTGGTTCTGATGGGCTAGTCAGTACCCGATTAGGACCCGAAAAGACCATCTAGATTAGACGATCTAGACGATGCCCTAAATGGACGCAAGTCTACCCCGATAATTTTCTATACGGGCTATACATTTTGGATGTCAAATCGAATAAAAAATGTTGCTGTTATTCTTGAGACTTTACAAAAACGTCTCAAATTAAGTCTGATTTCTGCCCTAAATTTAGACTGTTTTTGCCTTGATTTGAGAGATCTACTATCGAAACAAGCCCCGTGTGGAAAAATGTCACGGCAGTCTGGTATATGGTCTGGCCCAGGTCTGGCTTTATCTAAACTGTCTAGTCTGTAAGATCTGATTTAGCCCATGTATGGTGCTGATCAGCTATCCAAAAACAAAAAAGTTCTAAGTTCGATCAGTAAATTTTTTTATTACATATTTTAAAAAAGTTACAGGGTCTCTAAAATGACAGAAAATAAGAAATGTACAGTTGTACACTATCAAAACAATACTTTTTTCTTATCACCTTCACAGTCTATGGTCTGGTTTAGGTTGGGCTGATTAGCTAAATAGACCAGCATCAAACTAGTGGCTAATTAGCTGTTAACTAGCGGCTAATCATAAGATCTGGCCTGGGGCTAGCCTAAAAAAATGTTAAACTTTTGGCCAAGCTCAGACTGAACCATCTGGTCAACGCCAAGATTGGAAACCAGACGGTCTGATCTGGGACGGGCCAGCGCTAGAATATTTTTCCACACGGGAATAGACAATCTGTCAATGCCAGTTTTGAGCTAATGTCATAATATAAAATCGTGCTCATGTTTATTGTAAAATTGTCTGAATTTAAAACTTTTCAGAAAATGTAGGATTTAAAATGAGACCTTGAAAACATAAGACGCAGCATAAATAAGTCTAGCTTTTTGTCTGTGTATTATGACATCTCGAATTACGCAAGACCTAACTTTCTCCGTTATAGCATCGTGACTGGTTTTTGGTCGTAGTGTGCATCAAGAATCAAGGTGCTTTTTAGTAATTTTCAGCATTTTTAGAATAATTCTCCATTTCCTCTGTCTGCACATAATATATATTGTCTATATTTCCCGACAGCACATCACATGGACTTTATATTATAAAGTACATAAACTCCTCTGAGGAGCTCTTTTTGCTTACCTACAAGCAACAATATTAAGCGAATAGGCACGTTAATATCGTAACAATCTGCATGTCACACTAAATTTCTTTTGCGAAATCGCTCTTTTGTTAAATCACGCTATGTTATGCCTCATAACTTCGTATGTCACGTCGTTCTTTGTTTCAATTATCATAGTCGGTCGCGAATTTTCAGGCAAAGCCTTGCATACTAACTTTTATGGTCTAGAATTGAAGTAACAAAGAAATGTTAAGACTCGGAATCGTTGATCCTGTAATGACCCAAGACTTTTGCCAAAGGTCTTGAAAATATATAGGGGTAATTACTGACTGTTAAAAAATTCAGGAGATTTTGATTCTGTTCTGTTTCTCCCTCCTTTATTAGAAAAGTATATCATGATGCGAGAAACAGTCTGCCATTATAGCTATAGAACAGCGAACCATTCTAGAAGAAATAATAAATTCGCCATTAGCGCGCACTGGCGAATTAATTGTTTCCGCCGCACGCGGGTATATTCAAATCAAATAAGCAGCCCGTATGAGTAAAGTTTGATGACTCTATTTTTGCCCTGTTTTCATTGCTTCAGATATCTAATGTAAATAGGTTTAAAATATAAGTGAATCATATTCCTGCGTATTCATAATTGTACTATTAATTTCCATATAAATTTCTCAACGTGTCTAGAATGGAATTGATGAAAATAAAAATTTGTCAATGTTTACGATATCTGTGAAGTATTTTTAAGAAGTAGATACTTGAATTTATTTATAATTTGCATCCGTATTAAATTTTTGATTTCAAACTGAAGGGATCATATTTAATAATTTTCAAACTCAAACGTTTTCTTTGCAAATTTTTATTTTCACCTTTCCAGACATTTTAGGGAATTTATAAGGAAATTAATGGTGGAATTATGAATACACGAATATACTTAATCATATATTAAACCTCTTTATATAAGTTATATGAACAAAATAAAAACAGGACGAAAATAGAATCATCTTACCGCACACGGATTGCTGATTTGATTGGAATATAACCGCGTTGCGCGACCGCATGTGCGCGGTACATCCCAAGTGCCCGTCGGAACTAGCCTGACTTTGCCCCCCCCCCCAGTATTAGCAAAGATATTATAAGCCTAGATGCGGCACGGGGTGTCAGAGTGAGAGGACTATATATATAGGACATCACATTTTCTGCCATATCGAGGTGCTGCCCTCACCGTACTACGAAGTCGAGCGCTAATTTTCTCGTTCTTCGTCAAATATGACGGTAAACCAGTAGACAGATTTTTTAACGTTAGAAAAGTTTGACATATATCGCTTCAGAAACACTGCACTTCCGAATCTAATAATAGATAGCGCAAAGTCCAAAGATAATTATGTTTATAATTATTAAAAAATTGTTAAACAATAATTTTTTGTACTTTGAAGTTAAATTTTTATTACTAGACTGAACCAAAATTTAAGTGCATTTAAGAATATATAGAATTTTTGCAGATTTGAAGCTTGAG
>JAABKJ010008924.1:0-11328 GCA_011634705.1 Andricus grossulariae
TTGAAACATTATATTATTAAAAATGCGAAATCGAAACTGGCTCTTAAATTATGAATAAAGTAAAACACTACGATTTTAAAATCTATATTGATAAAAGAGTCTAATTAAATTCTGTTTTTGATAATACGTGATAAGTATTTTTGAAGATTTAAAATGGAAGTGAATTCAATAAAAAACATCATAAACACTTTCCCTGAATCATTTTTATTATGAAATAACAATAAATATAACTTAGAAGTGTTCAAGTATTTCATATTGAAATCTGAAAAACATACATTTCAATTTTTAATGTCGAATTACATAAATATGCGAAAAATGCTACCAACTATCTTTTTGACATTCGTCAATAATAATATAATATTAAGTTGAGAAACAATTATTAGTGTAATTTTTGGTCATTTTGAATGAAAATATAATTGAACTTAGCTCATATTTCAAACCGTAGATGTATCTACATTATCCACAAATATTAAAATAAATACTGATTATGTGTAATTATTTTTAGTAGTTTCATAACCATTGAAGTAAGCTTATATTCGAAAACATAGACAATTATCTATTTACGAACAGTGCAGTAAGTACGTTTAATTTTTAGACATTTTTATTTAAAAAAATATTATTCAACTAAGCTTATATATTAACCGTATTCATTTTGAATAAATATTTAAAAACTCATTGTTAGAGGTTTCTATATTACTTATGAAATTAACTTCTCCTTTAAAATTTCTACTTTTCCTGGTGGCAATGTTTCTCTACCTACTGCGTCATCTTTTGAAAATACGATTTTCGGGTTGATACACGTGGCTTCCCAATCATCTTTTTAATAAAGAGATTTCATATGCCGAGTGAATCAGACAATTTGAACGCCATTTTTATTTCTTAGATGGTAACCGACGCTATAGCAATTTTCTGGCGTATACTTCCACCTACTGCCTTTTTGAATGGGTTTAAAGTTTCTAAGAACTTTTTAGTGTTGACATTTCATTCCCATTTCTGAGTTTTTTCGTCAAAAGTCTTTGCCGATTTAAACAAAATATCGCGTCCAATCTTCGCTTTCTTTAAAATCTTGTGCAAAATGTGTACATCTGCAATAGCATTATGCGATCCAGCGTTTTATATTTCTATCCTTTCTGCCAAACCTTCAATTGAACATTCGCCCTTCTCCCGTCGATCAGTATGCTTTTTAATAACCGTTAAGGTATCTATAAAACCACAAACTACGTCTTGAAAATCATCCCATAGAGAGCAAACTAAAATTGCTCTGTACAACCTTGGACCATCAAAATTGAGATTGTGAGTAGCAACATAGTATGGTTGCTCAAGAGAAATCATCCATGGAATTCAGTAGCAGGTTCAGTAGCCACACTTTGCACTAATTTGCAAAATGTCACAATCAGCAGCCATGCTTACTGACATCTTATCATGTTCGGTCTCCTCGTCACTTCTGGAATCCATGACAACGTGTTCGACTGCAGGCACTGTCAAAAGTGAACAGTTGCTCTCATACGTTACTCCTTCTTATTGTTCCTTCCTGTATGATAAGGCTGAGCGACGTTTTTTCAGTTCCACACGATTTGTTTTTAATTTTTTAGTTTTGATTTTTGTAGTTTTGCCCTTTCTTTTACCTGCTGCTCGTTCAATTCGATCCATGTGATTTTTGTGGGTTTTCACCGGTGATAAAGACAAAGTTTGAGCGATTTCTGAGCTATAACATTCCCCCATAATCTTCCGCCCCACAGCGCAAGTTAAACTAAAATCTGCTGATTAACTCTTGCTGCAACATCTTCAATTTGGAGCTTTGCTGACCATCATCACATTTAAACTGTCGCTAGGATTCCTTTAGGCTTTCTTTTACCTGCTGCTCGTTCAGTTCGATCCATGTGATTTTTGTGGGGTTTCTCCGAAGATAAAGACAAAGTTTTGGCGATTTCTGCGTTATAACATTCCCCTATATTCTTCTGCCCCACAGTGCAAGCAAAACGAAAATCTGCTGGATAACTCTTGCTGTAACATCTTGAATTTGGGGCTTTGCTGACTATCATCGCATTTAAACTTTCGCTAGGATTACTTTAGGCTCCTTCTGAAAACTTCTTGGCATTGTCAGCTAATTGGCCAAAAATAGTATTCAAGTCTTCAAATAATTTTTGCTTTTCTAATCCTCTATGATTCGAATCGCTTCTGTTATACCTCTACTATTGTATTTATTTTGAGCTACTTCATAAGTGAAATCCCGATGTAGGGATATTATTGCAATTGAAGTGAGCTCCTTTTGTTTAATAGCTACTTTATGAAGTTGTTTTCGCACACCACCGGAAGCATGGTTAATGTCAAATTGTTCGACAATAGGATGAGAGGAGACCCCTCAACAAGCTGATACAGTTGAGCTACCGTTACCTCCAATCAACACCCCTGTTTCAAGATTGTGAGCTTCTAAAGAAGGTGCGTACATTAAAAGTTTAGTACACTCAGCTTCCATAGCTTTCGCGCTTCCTCAGACTTTCAGACGACAATCATGAGTAGATGAATCCTCTCCGAAGAAGCACCTGAGGCAAGCTCTATTCAAACATCCATATGACATAACCGTTCAGATTCACCACCTATCATGGCTCCATATCCATTCAAACTGTCATAAACTATGCCTGAGCATCTAGTGTTTCAACCGTTATCGTAAGATCCCCTGATACGAACTTTTTTTTTCATTTCGGGAGTTTATATTTTCTTTGATTGTATTTGGTAAGTTGAATCTGGATGAGAGGAGTTCAACGCCGTTAAATTATCCAAAGATTTTTCATTCGAAGCATCTTATGCTTTTGTAGCAGTTAGATAAGAAGTATTTACCGTTGAAATACTCAAGGATCATTCGTTTAAAGCATCTGATTGCAGGGTTTCACGAAATCCTGCCATCGACAAGCCTTCCGAAAAATCGTGAGACATCTCAGTCGATTCTAGATGAAAATTAGTCAAGGTTGAATTACTAGACGATCAATTGTTCAAAGAATGTGAGGTTTTTGCAGCAGTTTATTCGACTTAACATATCGATGAAACCTGCTTGGGAACTATAAAACCTTGTCGGAATTCTTTTGGCCTACATAAATAACAATTCTTACTTAGAATATACATAAATTGGTCGTTAATAAAACTCAAATAAGAAAAAAGGTTTGGTATTTTAATCAATGCTAGTCTTCTTCTTTTTAAATATAATAATAGGTTAAGAGCATAAGAAAGTGTAAATGTAAATATAGTATAATTATAATGTGCCGCCTGGGCAATTCCAGAAAATTGACGTAAAGCACTAAATTTTGCAAAATCAATCTGATCTGAATTTCTGTTTTTTCTTGTTCAGGTTTTTATTATATAACTACTAATAAATTAATTAAAAATAATTTTTCAATAAAACGTGACAGGTAGTTTCGCCGACAGAAAAACAAGCTGGTAAAAATAAAAAAGTTAAAAAATAAATGTCAGATTCATACCATAAAGTTTTAGGTTTTACAGTAACCTTAGCTAGCTAAATTGTAAAAATGTTAAAAAGTTCTATATAGTCCTTAATTGTCATTCCAAACAACAATAAATTGTGAATTACGGAATAATTATGACTAATAATATATATTATATATATATAATGATTATTATTATATAATTACGGAATAACCTTAGCTAGCTAAATTGTAAAAGACAAAAAACGGTATGTTTTTGAGTTGCAATGATTAGTTTTGGCTAGCTAAATGGTAACTAAAGTTCTAAAGATAACATTTTATTCAGGTTGGTCAGTCCTCTTTCACTGTGTAAAGCCCCTGGACATAAACAAAGGAGAATTTAATTTTATTTAGATGCGACTATAATTTTATTTATAATTATTTATGACAGTATATTATATAAAAACACATGTTTGCTTCGCATTCTTTTTTCAATCGCAACAAAAAGAGAAATGCGTCATTCGACATATGTAAGTCAGAGTGCTTGTTTGTGAAAGTGAAGTTAGCATTTTATTTTAATATTACACATATTTGCCATATGTTTCATAGGAAGAGAAACTTATTGCATACCTATTACGGCTTAGTGTTTACGTCAAATTGAGTTTTAGCTTGTTTCAACAATGTTGAGGAGTAAACATTTATGACATCTCACTTTTAGAATTGAAGCCATACCTCTTCGATTTTTTTTTTTCTATATTTTGAAGAGACAGAATTTCTGCACAATCAGGTGCAGAACACACCAATTGTTTACCAAGAAGTACCAACTCAACCACGCATCGTCCTTCACATACATTTGTATTTTAGCCTCTTGAGCTAATAAATTTCGCAACGCATGCACTTGTTTGCAATTTTTCCAAATTTTCATTCACTTTTTTTGACACAATTCGACCTTTCCATCGATATTTTTCTTTGGATTTAGGCATTATTATTCTTAGCTAGCAACAAACTGCTAACCTCAATGTTGTGAGAAACATGCGAGAACAGCGAGAAACATACTACTGCCATTGCAGATACAGAAAGCTCTGCGCTACCAACAAGGAAAAAGAAAACAGCCAGAATTGTGCGGTGTTGCCGCACTGACTCCTCTCAAAAGTTATATTTCGTCTTATAAATATGAACGTTTAATAATGATTTAGACCTAAAACTACTATTCATATGGAATTCACATATATATTATTTATGTATTTTGACATTATCATGCACCTAACATGGAGATATAGTTATAGAAAAATTTCCCATTTTCGTTTTTTCAAGTTGGATTAACAGCCAAAAGTTTTTTTCAGACAAACCTGAATTTATGTATTTATGTAAATTAATTAACTTTCGCCATTCAATCTTAATTTCATTCACAATTGTATATTTGCATAAAATTAATCATATACTGCCCATCTCAATATCATATAAAGCTATTATAGTATATTACTACTATGCACAATTAAGAAGCTTTTGACGATATTGTACCTAGTGTGCCTCCTTATAGTATACTACTTTTGTTTTAAAAGTTTGCAATCAACTAATAAAGAGAATAAAAAAAAAACGATTGTCGCATACATTCTTCTTGTACCTCTCTCGCCATATCACTTTCGATTCACGACACTTATTTGTCGCTTTTAGTACGTTCCTGTGTAATACCATGTAATGTACCGTAAGCATTATAGAGATTTGTTACAACGGCAAAAAACGGCGCCTGAGGGATCAACGTTCGCGTGCTCACCAATCCCTCCAGGTTTCAAGCAAAGTGGATCAAGTTGGAATTATAAGTGCTCAAGAATACCTCGTTGAAGATATTGAGCAACTTATTATTGAAGAACAAGAGAAGGAGTTTTGGGAAAAATTAGACACTTACTCCGATGATGATGATGACGAAGGAAGTTCGCCATAATTAACTCTATGGCAAAAGGTTTCATCGTGGGCCTTACACAATTATCAAAATAGAAAATCAGTAAATGAGATCCTTGATATCTTTTGCAGTGAAGGCCATCTAGATTTACCGCTGGATTCTAGAACTTTATTAGGGACACCAAGAAAATCGTCGAACATAATTCCTTGTGGATCAGGTTCCTATTTACACTATGGCTTCGATAGGGCTCTCACTGATTTATTGAAAGAGATGCCACAGAATGTTCTTCCTACAGACATTTTGATAGATATACACATCGATGGCTTGCCACTTTGTAAAAGCTCAAAAAGTCAGTTGTGGACTATTTAAGGTAAAATTGCTGGTCTAGCTTCTACTATTGTATTCGTCATCGGTGCGCATCACGGATACAAAAAGCCCAGCTCTGTTAGTGAATTTTTAAATCCTTTTATTACAGAATACAAAAATATGAAACAAAGTGGATTTGTTTCTAATGAGCAAGTGTATACAGTATCTATTAATTTAGTTATTTGTGACAGTTCTGCACGAAGTATGGTCACTTGTACGAAGTCACACAATTGCTACTTCGGTTGCCCTCGCTGTATTGATGAAGGTGACTACGTAGATCATAGAATGTGTTTCCTTAGCACAAACAGTTCATGAAGAAGTTACACGTCCTTTCGTTTGCGGTTGAACCAGGAAATAAACATTGAAAATTCTCCTTTCAAATTAATTGATATCAAGGTGGTAACTCAGTTTCCATTAGATCCAATGCATCTACGAGATCTAGGATTGTCGAAGAAAATTTTGAAATTGCTAATCGCAGGTGATAGAAAGATGGGAAGATCAACTGCGAAACAAATAAGCTACTTATCTGAAATGTTACTTTCCTTAAAGCCATAGATACCAGGCGAATTTGTTCGAAAACCGAGAGGTCTCGATGAATTAGATCGGTGGAAAGCGGTTGCATTTCGTTTATTTCTTCTATACTTGGGTCCTATTATTCTCGGCGAAGTTTTGTCTCCGGTTGAAAATTTTAAAATTCTTTACGGGGAAAAGAATGTGGTATTCACGATTCACTGCATTCAACATTTAGCCGAAGAGGCCTTATTACACAGACCTCTTGATGATTATAAAGCATATCCATTCGAAAATTATGTGCAAATTAAAAAAAAATTAATTCGCCTGTTTTTGAACCCTCTATCGCAATTATTTCGCAGACTTGTCGAAACATCCCAGAGCACACATCAAGTGAAGGTGAATATTAAACCACAAAAATTCCCTCGGCTTGGGAAACCAATTTAAGTGAATTTACCTTTTAATTGCTATGATGCATACGCAAAAATAAGATTCAGCTATTTTACGCTTACAGCTGCACAGCCTGACAACTTTTGTTTCATGAAAAATAATAGTATCGTTCAAATAGAATACATAGCCCATACAAAGGGAAAAGCAGTACTAATTGGAAAAGAATTCACGGGCCTAACTGGATTTCCAAATTATCCTGGCGATTCTAAATAACAAGGTTTGCACGTCTCATCAGGATTTTCTAATACAAAATTGTTTCCAGTTGATGAAATTGAACAGAAACCTGTTGTTCGCCCTTTGCAAGACAATTATTACATCCAACCACTCATGCATTCGCATAAATTTTAAAGTAAGTTGACAATGTACTAATAACTTAATTTTGTCTAGTCCACTATTTGTGCGTGAAATAGTCAAGCTACTAACCAGTAAAGTGATTAATTAGTTTCCTGTACATATTTCCAGGATGGAAATGTAATTGGTTTCCTGTACATATTTCCAGCATGAAAATGGAAATATTTGACAATAAAAAATTTAAAACACTAATCTTACCTATTCTCATATTTGTGAAACTCTAAAATTAACACATTTGATTAAAAAAAAAATTCATTTTGGGTAAACAAAAAAAAGAGTTTATGCTTATAGCGCAAAATTATACCCTTTTGAATATGTACCAAATTCGAAATTGCATGATGTCAAAGAAGTACAAAATTAAAACTATTCCATTTCTAACACTATGACCTTGTAATATTCAGTTTAAAACGCTTTTAACTTTATATTTATTCAGATTCTTCATGCTACTTCATATGCTGTTCGTTTGCAAAATTTTTCGAACAGAAAGTTCAGATATCTTAAAGTTCTAAGATTGATATAAAAATTCAATATTTCAGAAATGGTAGAATTTTAAGTGTCAAAGAATGTTAAGTAAAACCTGAATTCGATCAAATTTAGTTTGTTCGAAGATAGAGGTTTTTAAAAAAATTGTAAAAGATAAGACAGAATTGTTAACATTTTTTCAATAAGTTAGAAATATTAAAAACAATAGTATTTTCAAGCTTTGACAGCTTCAACATTTTCAAATCCATGAACATTTAGTTTTGATGAAAAATTCTACAATCGTTTACTTTTCATAATTGAAATTTATAATATTGTTAAATTATGAAGGCCTCGGTTTGAAAATTTCAATTTTGTAGTCCCTTTTTAATGATGTAATTCAGAACTTTATGCATATTCATGACCTTCTCTTTTCTATTCGAAAACTTTTAACCATTCATATTATTCTTCCTGTTCAGAACCGTATTTGGTTCTTTGCGTCATGGGAAAATTGGTGCAATGCTGTTCCAAATATTTGGATATCGACTGACCGTAATTTTGTATTCACGTGAAAACCTTTGCGGCACAGTAAACAGAGTGCAACTGGGCCGGAAATCCGGAAAATGAGTGGGAATTTCTTGAGACCCGGGAAATGCCAGTGAATTTATCTGTTATGAAATGATTCAGTTTACAATGTGTAATTCTAAAATCTTTTATTTAAAAATGTCTTCATTTAGGTCTTTATTTTGAAAAGTACACTTTAAATTTGAAGAATTTGAAAATTCAGTTTTCAAGAATTACAAAATTAAAAGCGTTTAAATTTGAAAAATTGTAGTAAAAAACTTTTCAAGTTGAAATGTAGTTGGAGGGGAGGAAATTATGGTTTTCAATTTTTTTTTCTGAATTGGAGGAGGCCCTTTTGTGATTTTATCGTTTTTATTGGGTTGGTAGTGATGACATTTGGGTTACTTTTTTTTAGATTGGAAGAGGCCCTTTTTTATTTTTAACATGTTTATTGAGTAGGAAGAGATGAAGTTATGCTTATTTTTTCTGGATTAGAAGAGGCAATTTTTTTCTTTTAACATTTTTCTGGAGTTGGAAGGGACGAAATGTTGTCTTTCATTTTTTTCTGAATTGCGTGAGGGGCATTTCTTGTTTTTAAGATTTTTATCGAGCTGGAGGAGAGCAAAGTTTTTTTCTGAGTTGCAAGAGGTTTTTATTTCTTTATCGAAATTAATAAGCAAAAATCGGAAATTTCAATATTACAGAAAATTTACTAGAAAAGTTGCATGAAGTTACGTTTGTTAGGCAATAAGCGTAATAATATGCGGTTTTCTAAATCATTTTTCATTATTTTTATTATGCAAGGAATACGATTCCGAAGCAAACTCCAGAATAAAAATTAAATTAATGTTCATGCTAGTATTGTTAGATTTCATTAAAAATCTGTTTAACTTCCAGCTGTATGTGTGGTTTTTGCTTACCTAAACTTTAACTTTGATTTGCTCGAAATGAGGTTTTATGAATTTCCAACTTCAAAAATACCCCGCCGATATGTTTCTCATCATAAATTGAGCTGTGTCCGTTGAGCAACAAACTCGATTTTTTGTTTGGAAAAATAATATCTTAGGATGCCCATTGGACGTCCAAAAGACACAACAGAGAAAAACATTGCACGATAAATAAATTTTGAAAAAAAATACTTAAATTTTCCCCTGAAAAATATCAATTTTTTACAAAAATTATGAATATTTAACTGAAACACTTGAACTTTCAACCAAAAAGTTGAATTTTAAAAAAAGAATAATATTCTACCAAAAGACACAAGTTTTCAATTAAATACCTGAATTTTTAACGAAATAGGTGAATTTTTAATTAAAGAAGACAGCTTTTCATAGAAATAGTTGAATTTGGAACTATAAAAATAGTTCGCAACCGAAAATGAAATAGTAACATTCTCAGTTAAAAAACATTAATTTTAAACCAAAAATCCAAATTGTTGACTTTTGAACTAGAAAAGATCACTTTTCAACTAGAAGTGGAACAGTTAAATTTTTGGTTGAAGAAATTAATTTTCAACCAAACTGATGAATTTTCAACTCGAATAGTTTAATTTTATACCAAAAAGATGAATTTTTAACCATAGAGATTAATTTTCTACAAAAAAGACGAATTTTGCACGAAGTAAATAATTTTTCAAACAAATGGTTTAATTTTCAAATGCAAAATATCAATTTCCAGCCAAATAGTTGAATTTTTAACCAAAAAAGACATATTGATTTTGAACTTTTCGTCCGAAGTAAAACATGAGTAGCACCTCTCATCTTATGCTTGCTCTAATTTTATTTCAATATTATAGGTAACCATGATCCAGGAGTAAGATCGACAACCAAATACAAGGACTTGACAAAGATCTCCAGTCAAGATCAAAAGGGCCAAAAAGATAATTCCAAGCATTCTCTCCAATCCGATCATAAGCATGATATGTTTTCATCTTCTTTCTACGGAACTGTTAATATTTATTGTTTGCGATAGTGATTTAGATACATTCTCAGGGTGGCGATTTGGCAGACGATTTCAAAGTCTCTGTCATATCCCGGTTTTCCCCGGTCAAGTTTTTTAATTTAGCCCGTCAACTAAAAGTAAAATTCATATTTGCCGCAAAACGCTAACATTCATTTTAATTCATGACGTTCTTTCTAAACATCCTTTAACACAACAGAGCATAACATTGCAAGATAACTGAATTTTGAAAAAAATGCTCAAATTTTCCAGTAAAAAATATAAATTTTTTACAAAAAATGGAATAGTTAAACTTTCTGTTAAATAAAGTAATTTTCAATACAAAAAAGCGGATTTTCAACAAAATAGTTCAATTTTCCAACAAAGTGATGAATTTTCAAATAACATTATGAATCTTGAACTGAAATAATTAAATTTTGAACCTAAAAGATGAATTTTGAACTAAAATTATGAATATTTAACTGGAACACTTGAATTTTCAACCAAAAAGTTGAATTTTCAAAGAAGATTAATTTTCAAATAAAAAGATTCATTTTCTACCAAAAGATACAAGTTTTCAACAAAACAGTTGAATTTTTAATGAAATAGGTGAATTTTGAATTAAATAAGACAACTGTTCAAATAAATAATTGAATTTTTAACTAAAAAAATAATAATACGCAACCGAAAATGAAATAGTAACATACTTAGTTAAAAAAAGCATTTGTTTTAAACCCAAAATAAGAGGTTTCAAGTAAAATAACGAATTTTCAACAAAATTGTTGAATTTCTAACTGAAAAAGACAAATTTTCATCAAAATTGTTGACTTTTGAACTAGAAAAGATCAATTTTCAACTAGAAATGGAGCAGTTACATTTGTAGCTAATGAAATTAATTTTCAACCAAACTGATGAATTTTCAACTGGAATAGTTTAATTTTATGCCAAGAAGATGAATTTTTAACCACAAAGATTAATTTTCTATAAAAAAGACGAATTTTCCACAAAGTACATAAATTTTCAAACAAATAGTTTGAAAGGACGTCCGTTGGATGTCCTAAAGACGTCTGTATGTCGTCAAGGCAGATATACCTTGTTTATTCGTTCACGAAACATCATTCTCATTTACACTTTAAATGTTTACGCATTTTTAATTACTTTGCAGAAACCGGACGGACCTCAAGATCTTTGGACAATCACAATTCACAAGGAGGTATCTCCATTTTGCCGTTGCAAGATACATTTGGATCATTTGAATCCTTACACCTCTACGATCATAACGAGATCAATGCGAATGGTAACACAGGCCGACAAATTTTAAAGCCAGAGACCAGACCTAACATTTCCGAAGGATTTTGATGCGCTGAATCCGAA
>JAABKJ010008925.1:0-11328 GCA_011634705.1 Andricus grossulariae
TTATGTCTCGTCTCAGTTTTGAGACGCAGCCAGACATCGATGTCTTGGAGACGAATTCAAGACAGCGCCAAGTCGAAATCAAGTCGAAGCATTTTTACTCGGGATTCTATTTCTAATTGTGCAGAGAAATGTTGAGTTTTAATCTTATTGACATAATATTGAGGATTCTGAATAAGATTTACAAAAACGTCTTTTTTTCATGGGAAATGAATGTTAACCTTCATAGGGCTTGCGGCACCCCTAAATATCATTTTTTTTTCAAAACGAAAAAAAATGGATTTATTTTGGGGTGGATTCGAATAAATTTGGGGGTTGTCCCCATAAAAATTCAAAAACAAATTTTTTTGGACCACCCTAATGTAAATAGATTGTCCTTCACTTGGCGCAAATGACTGATTTACGGTTATATACGGCATTTACAACAACTATTGTTTCGGAAATTGTTAGCTAATATTGGAGGATGAGCTGCGTGGTTGCAAAATTCGTTCCACGGTAGCTGAGGGGAGAGCAAAAGAATTATCAAGTGGAAGTTGCCCAGGACAACTAGGAATCAATAAAAAACAACCAAGAAATATTCAAAAAGGACATGACTTGGAATAAGTAAGGCTTGCGTCTATGACCCTGAGACAAAGGCCCAATATTCGCATTGGATGAGATCTGGATCCCGGAGAGTGAAGAAAGCGCGCCAGTGTCGGAGCAACATCAAGACAACACTTACAAGTTTCTTCGACAAGGAAGATATTGTGCACCATGAATACGCTTTTAAAGGTCATAAAATGAGCAAAGAGTATTGCCAGGAAGCAATCACGTAACGCAGTAATGAGAAAACGGCCAGAAAAACGCATCTGCCCATTCATCGCAGCTTATTCAGCAATTTCTGGCGAAACACGGTCTTGCAGAACTTCGGGAGCTCCCATATAGTCCTGACCTGACTTTCTGTGATGTCTGGTTGTTTCAAAAATTAAAGTATCTTCTAAAGGAAAAATGATTTCAAGACCTAAAGGAAATAAAAGAGAATGCGACAAAGCCGCTGTTAGCATTCATAAAGGTGACTTTAAGGAGTGCTTCCAAATGTGGGAGGATCACTGGAAGAAGGTTGTAGTTTTCAAAGGGGATTAGTTTGAATGTCATCGCTATTGACCAGAAGTAACTCTTGCTTCTGGTACACCACAAGGTCGGATACTTTTCGGACATAACTCGTAGAGCCTTCCTTTAGCCGTATTCATTCAGATACCTCACAAATCTGTGTGGATAGGCTATTTAGGGTCTAGTTATCTACGAATTTGATTATAATTTTGAATTACCTTTTGTACAGATGAATTCGTTTTTTCATTTCGAATCTAACGATATAAAAAAACTCATCTTTCATAAGAAAATGTAGATAGTGCCTTTCTTCAAAATAAAGGCAGATTACTACGCGTTAAGTTTACGGGGTAATACTCGAGTGAATTCCCCTCACCAAAATGATACATTTTACATGCGTCATACTACGTGACTGAATTTGATTGAAGTTCTACACTATTTGCGAGAGTATTATTGTTGATCCGATTTTAGGTCGCAAATAATACTCTAGGATTTAGTGTGTACTCCACCGTTTGTAGAAAATGACAATATCATCAGGATATGACAGAGAACTTATTACGTAGTAACATGAATGTTTTGCGTATGATGGAGAAAGAGTCGAGCATTTACGATTCAATCAATGAAATCAAAGCGGATCGGAAATGATGCAGGCCATCGCATTGCTAAAACCTCTATTCTCGTTTTCCTCTGCTGCTGTGCTATAACATTCCAGTTTCAATCCCTATCGGCCATCTCTTTTCGCTCGCGGACATTGTTGCATTCGTATTCTCACACATGTACACCTTATGCGTCGGTGCATTTAGGCAATTCGATTGCCTTGCATGTGTTATCCCTTTGAGTATTTCACGCGCTCGAAACTCCCATCGCTAACTGGATATATGCACCGAATATGTAGTGCAATAGTTTTTCCTCGAAAATGCCGATAAATTATTTTCAGAGTTTTAATTTAGCAGACCAACTTTTCACTTTGAATCGCCATTTTCCTATCTCGGAATGATTTAAATATATTTAAAATCAATCCATTCTCTGAACTAAAATTTTTTTTTTAATTTAGGAAGTGACAGGCTTTTTAAGGTCGATAACTGACTTGTTTAACCGACTTCAACAAAAGGAGATTCCTGTAAACACTAAACAGATTTCTGTAAAACATTTTTTAAATGAATATTCTTCATAAGCGGAAATAATTTTGATTAGTTCCACGAATATTAGGCTATTGTTCAGTTGCCGTCAAGAAAGCGACTATCATCCCATTACGAATAAGCATTAGCCTATCGTTCCGCAACGGATAAGAATTAGTCTAACTTCATTGTTTAAGAATTTTAGTAAACACGTAGAAGTGCTCAAATAAATGAAAATCTTTAAAAATTTCTTGTTTTGAAAGTTATAGGAGCCTAAATTACGTTACAAACTGTGATACAAAATACTGGAGATTTGAATTCGTAGGAAATGTTCCGACGAATAATAGGCTATCGTCCATACAGCAGTATCTCATATGTAAAGTTCTCAAATAATTCACGATAATTACAAACGAATACTTTTAATTCATTCACCTCATCATGATGATTCGTGAAAATAATGTATTATTTTCTAATTAATACATACCTAAAAGTTCCTAGAATCCATTTTCTATAATGACATAACTTTCAAGTAATGTTTTGATAAACATAAAGAAAACTGTAATCAACAAGATAATAAATTATTATTTCTATCAATGAGCATCTTCAAAACAATATCGCTAATTTTTTAATAATTTATTTCTGAAAATATTACAAAAATGACGCACAACACAGACTGAAGAACAGAAAACTACACATTTTTCGACATTGCTACGACCGAGAGGAGATTTTGAATTATTTATTAAAATTATGCTATAAATATTATGACTTTCAAAACTGATTTATTTATTGTTAGTTCCCGATTTGATTTACAAATATGCAATTTCATTTCTTCCTCCTGAAAACGTAGATAAATAAATTTAGACTAGTTCCTATCCGTAGCGGAACGATAGACTAGTGCTTATTCGTAAAGGGATGATAGTCGCTTTCTTAACGGTAATAGAACCATAGCCTAATATTTGTAGAACCCATCGAATTGTTCATAAAAAATTACCGACTTTGTTCCGAAGTGGCGGATATGAAAAAAAAATCGGTGATTGATAAACAACTTTTCGGCAAAACAAGTCAAATTGTTCAAAAATAATTACTGAACTGATAATGAATATAAAAATGCAGCAAGGTAAAAGTCAAAACTGATAATTACGAAGAGATTGAAGAAAAAATATAGGATAGTGCAATTTTTTGTCTCAAAAAATGAAGACATATACCTCGCGGGTGCCAAGTGTGCCCCATTGCACAGTGGAGGACACTGAGGCTCTATGAATAGGCTTGAAAGTGAACTTTTTTTTTATTTCAAATTTGCAAATGAACAATTTTTAATTTTTTGGAAATACAGGTTTACCCGACTAAAACTGATTGGAAAAGTAAAATAATTATATTTTCCAAAAAGTTCACTTCTATGTATCTTATGACTTAATATTTTATTAAGTAAATAACTTAATTTGCTTTAATTAAATTTCTCCTCTTGTCCATCCTATAAAGATGTTTTCTATAATATTGTTCAGAACTATTTAATTGTTCAATATTGAATCCTCAATCTGCCAAAGTACGGGGAGAATAAACTTGAATGGAAATGAAACACTAACGAAGAGATAACAAGTTACAAAGTAACTAAAAGCATTTCTTTCTCACCCGAAGAGTGCTCCTTATTACAATTGCAAGTAACTTGATGACTGGAAATCTTTGAGTCCTGTTTCATAAAAGAAACTGACTTTTAACTTCTCAGTAATTATTCTCACGCAAATAAATTGCACTGCGCGAATGAAATGCAAATTTAGATTGCATGGATGAAACAAATTAAGACTTATTGTTTCGAAAAGCTCTCTTGATATTGAACATACTTCTTTACGTTATACACACTTTCATTGAGATATAAACTATTAAAATAATTTCAAGCACTGAAATAAATATTCTTTGACGCATACATTTTTAGAATAATCTAGGATTCCCGTGTTACTCATTTAAATAACACGTTTGTTTTGCAGCACTGCCCCAAAACAAATCACTTTATCAATCTATCTAGCAATTACCCCAGGCGAAGAGATTCATAAAGTCATCATGAGTCATGTATCACACAAAATACGAAAAGCTACATATGAATCCCAATAGTGAGATCCATACTCTTTACTGTAATCACATCCATTAGGTAAAGCTCTCCACGCGGGTCTCGCTCCACTTTTGATTTCTTTAAAAATGTGATTCTACCGATCTTTAAAGGTTGCAATTCATCACAATAATTATTCCTTCATTTACTATCCTATAAAAAATAACTTTTACTATTAGTTGACGCGATATGTAACTTGAAAATAAGAGAAATATGACTGTCATGACTTTACTCCAGTGTTGTCACGTCTTCTGGTCCCATCGTCTATCAGGATGGAAAGAACGACCAATTAGAAGTCAGAACTCCTTTTCGTCGCCGGGATTGGTCATTTAAATTAGGCGCCTTAATTTGAAATTTTGTAGTGATGTACTGTATTTCTTTATGTGAGCCGCTCATAAGTCCTATCTCAAAACATAGGACTTATCACGTTTTTTCTCTGAGCGCCTCATTTCTTCTTATTTCTTGTTAAAAAATGAAAAATAATTTAAAGAAATAAATCATTAATTAGTACGTCGCAAAATCTTGAGATAGTCATTGTATAAATGACTATATACCTGATTATACATAAGTGAATTGTTTAATTGAGGAAATAAAATAAAAAAAGAATCGAAGAAAATATTTTATTACGAAAATTGTAAGATAAATGACAGATTCAAAATGTGAAGGAGTATTTCAGAAAATAATAAATGGAACAAGAATTTTTGAAAATTTACTTTGAAACGAGTCAAATTATTATTATTTACATAATTATAATAATCTCTGCTCAAACGATTAACAAAAATTATTAAAATAAAATAACAGTTTTGCTCCAAAAACTAAAAACGCTTTTAAAAAACTTAAAAATTTAAAAAACGGACTGTTTCGACGATCCTTGAAATTGAATAATTATGAAGTAAGTTTTTGAATTAAAAAACTGAATGATGTCCTTCAAGTTATATAATACTACTAGCTTTGAATTCGATCTCGAGTGTTTCCACTTTATTTGTAATCATATTTATAAGGTTCTCCTTTCACGAGCACTTGCTTCCCATTAGCAAATGAATTTGCTTCCTCATAGTTGAAGCATTTGTGGTTTTTTAAATAATAGACAAACTAAAATTTTCATTTCGATCAATTTAAGAACAGAAATTTACAAAAGATACAAAATTACAAAATAATGCAAAAAAAATTTAAACACAATGTCAAATCAAATTTTGTATTTAAAATGGTAATTTTTCGAGCTGGAAAATGTAAGAGGGAAATTCTATCGCACCCTACCCCTTTGCCAGCTTTATGCTAACTTAATTTAAGTTTTCAATTAAAAAAATTAAATTCAACCAAGAGGTTGAATTTTTAAACAAAAATTAATCTAATTTTTCAATGAAAAACAGTGGAATTCAACGAAAAAGACGAATTTTTAACAAAAATTCAAAATAATTTTTGAGTTATGTTAATGAAAGAAATTTCACCATAAAAACAGTTTTTTCAAATATTATTCATTATCATAGCTTCGTTGATATTCAATAAAATTTATCAATATTATAAGTCAATCGATTCGTCTCGAATCAAAACATCTTTTCTACTCTCACATCCACCTTAAATTATGAGAATGAGAGAAGTTTCACCATAAAAATAGATCTTTAATATAATATAAATGACCATAACTTCCTTACTCTTCAATAAAATGTATTAATATTATAGGTCAATCGATTCGCCTCGAACCAAGGAATCTTTTATGTTCATGTATCAACTTTGAATCATGTTAATGACAAAAGTTTTGCTATAAAAAACGGGTTTTCGAGATATATAAATTACCATAACTTCCCTACTCTTTGATAAAATGTATTGATATTTCAGGTCAATCGATTCGTCTTCAATCAACACATCTTTTATGTTCTTGTATCAACTCTGAATTATGTTAATGAAACAAGTTTTACTATAAAAACCCGATTTTTAGAATATTATTGAGTGCTAAAAAAGTGCAATAAATATTTTCAGAAATCCTTTGGTCCGTTTCAAGATATTAGTGATGCAAATAAGCCCTTCAAATTTCATCAATTTATCTGCAACCGTTTTCAAGTTATCGTGTTCACAAAAAAGTGTAATATCCACACACATCCACACACACATATCCATACACACATACATCCAAACAATTGCTTAGAACATTGTATTAGACATTAATTAATTGAGGATGTTTTAATTAAATGAATTTAAATTTTTTGGAAAATGTTACCATTAGAAAGCTTCTTCTATGAGGAAGCAAAAACCATTATTTTAAAAAGCCTGAATAAAAAATTAAGAAAATATCTAAATAATTTATTTAGAAAATGGGGCAATTAAAAAATAAGTAACTGAGAAATTAAAAATTTTGAAAAATCTCCTGTTCTTCGTGTTAATTTTATGAATAGAAACATATTTTTAATTCTTTAAATAAAAAAATTATTCGAAGTAGCCGCGCCGAGCGCCTAGAAATAAGGGTTTCGTAGCTTTAGATGCTTCTATTTTTGGTCCTACGTCAATTTTGGGCCCCACGTCTATATTGGTTCCTTAGTCAATTTTGGGTCAAATGTAAATTTTGGGCCCTATCTCAGTTTTATGCCAGATGTCCATATTGGGCCCCTATGTTAATTTTGGGTCCTATATTTATTTCAGGCCCTATATCAATTTTGGACCTTGTATCAATTTTGGGTCATGTGCGAATTTTGGGCCCTATGTCGAATTTAGGCCCTATGTCAAATTTGGGCCCTATGTCGATTTTGAGTCCTATGTCAATTTTGGTTCCTATGCCGATTTTGGGTCCTATGCCAGTTTTGGGCCTTATGTCGAGACTGAGTCGTACGACGGACGTACGGACGGACGTATACCTGACCGAAAGTACAAGGGTTTCTGCCCGGGGCTACGAGACCCTAAAAACTTGAAAAATTGAAAAATGACTAAGTAATGTACAAGAAAATTGAAAAAACTTTGTAACTAATAAATATGAAAACTCCCCAATTTTGACAATGCCATTACACAAGAGAATTCATTAGAAAGATATTGAGGGCCTGTCTAACCCTACGAGTGATGTAAGATATTTTATTCGGAAACAGTCATCTGCTTGGCTGTGATTGGTAATCTCGAGTGGCGCGAAATTTGAAAATGGTTTGGTCCGATAGGTGTTCGGAACTAATTCCGAGCCGCCAACTGATACCATTCGGTAAAGGGCTATCCAATTAGCTCATTTTTCAGGGGACGTTACAGGCCAGTGAATTTAATTTATTTCATCGGAAAATTTTTGCTTGGAAATGTATTTATTTATTTTTGCATAGCTAATTGTTACAAATGTTATTTCCATTCAATTTGCTTGTGCAATGGTATCGTCAACATTTGGGAGCTTCCATCCTTATTATTTACAATGTTTTTCACTTTTATTATAAATTATTTAGTTATTTTTTAAGTTTTTAGTTGAGAGAATTGAATTTTTTTATTCATATAATTGTAAAGAACGCAAAGAGCCGGAGGTTTAACATTTTTTAATTTCGTAGTCATTATTTTTTAAGTTATTCTTTTTTTGCGTAAATTATTTTTAACACGATTCTTCTGTCTCTCTTTCGAAGTTATAAAAATTAATTTAGGCACCATTTTAATAAACGTGAAATTAATAACAGTTACATTATTAAATGAACAAAAAGGACATTATGGAAATAGAATTTAAAGTACTTATAATATGAATTTCAATGACCGACAAAAAAAGCAAAAGATCTTTTGTACAAAACTTTTTCTAATCTTTCGTTAATATTTCTTTTATCATTGAAGAATTCTGAAAGCAATCTTTTCCATCCTTTTTATATTTCTGATTTTTATTACCTACGGAGCGACCATTAATTATGTAAGTCTTTTTCGGTCAATATTTCACATTATATACGTCCAATAAATATAGAGTCGAGGAGTTGAATCATTCTTGAAATCTTCGTAGTCTTTTGACGTTCCATGAATTAATTTGAAAATTTGATAAATTCCTTTAAAAATTTCAAGTCATGCGGACATTCTTGAAAATCTTTTGAATTCCATGAATATCGTGCATTGCCTCATGAAATCTCTTGAAAATGATTAAAACTATAAAAATTCTTGAAATCGCTTGTAGTCATAAAAATCATATATGTTCCAATAAGAAATCCCTTATAACACTTTAAAATCCTTGAAATTCCGTGAAATAGATTCAAATATATTACAATTCCTTAAAATCAGTTATTTTTACTAAAGAATGAGTAAATTTCACTGATTCATCAGTAAAAATTAACTGATTTAAATACTGATTAAAATTAGTAGAAATTGTAACTGATTCAAATTGATAGAGTTTGAAGTTCCAATAAATCTTTTGCAATATTGGGAAATCTCTTTTAGTCCTTTCAAATATCTAAAATGTCATTAAAATCCCCTGTTATCTTTCAAAATTGGTGAAAATACTTTGGTGTTACAAGAACTTCTTCAAAATCCTTTTAAATTACGTCTTTCTTTTTAAGATATTTCGAAATCTCTCAAAATCTCTACAAATCTCTCAAAATCCCTTGAAATCCTAGAAAATTGCTCTTAATTCCTTAAAATCCCTCAAAATCGGTCAACATTTTTTGGTATCTCTTGAAATGCTTTAAAGTCCAGTAAAATCTCTAAAAATCTGATTGAACTACTTGAAGTTTCATAAAATCTTGTAAAATCCCTTGAATAAATTGAAATGATCTCTGAAATCGTAGTAGGTAATATCTTCAAACCGAGCTCCAAAATCTTGAAATATTTTTGAAACATTTGAAATCTGTGAAACCTCTCTTAATCCTCTGGTATCGTATGAAATACCCTAAGATTTTTGTAATTCCTTGAATTTTTTTTTTAATTCCTTGAGATCTCATAAAATCTGTAAAAATGTTTGAAAATCTTATCAAATTCCGTAAAAATTCTGTAATTCTTTGAAAAACTTTGTAGTCTTTTGAAATGCCTTAAACTACCTTAAAATCTGTTAAAATACTTCCAAATCACTGAAAATCTCTCCAATCATTTGACATCCCTCGAAATATCGTTTACGGTGAAAATTAGGAGGTCATCAAAATCATTCTTACGTAATTGTTCGATGTTTCTCTACAATTTAGAAAGAAAACTGTTTCAAAAAGGAAATCTTTTCAATTGACGTTTCAAAGTAACATTCTCTGCGAAGAGAAAGAGATAGAGTTAAATAGTAATTAATATTGTATTATTTACTGAAAAAATTGTTTTGAAATAAAAATATTTCATTCTTATTACAATCTAGGATTAACTATACCTTATTATCATATAGACAAGAATTCTTACAGTAAGAGGGCCTCTATTTACATTAAGAATTCTTGGCGCCTATTTGAGTTGCAAATATTCTTAAACTTAGTGAGAAATTCTTAAAATTAGAATATCATTTTTTCTGTGTAAATTTCTTACAACAAAATTCATGCTTAAAGCATCTATTCATTTTTGTTAAATATTTTGATAATTATTTTGTTCATATAATTAAATTCATCTAAACTATCCAATATCTTGATCTGAAACTGTCTAAAAAAATTTATTATAACTTTCTCAGAATTTTTGTCGCGAGAAGTTTTTACCTGCTTCATCATTCGAAGGACACTGTGAAGTACCATATCTCAGAAATTCACTTAACAATTTTCGGAAACTGACGAGCTGAGCACGACTTGACGTGAAAAAAGAATTAAAATTTACTTTTTCCAAAAAGATCGTTTTTTTTGTTGCTTTAATTTCAAAACTAAAAAACCTACAATTTTTTTTTGTAGAAAAAGTAGCCCCGGAAAGAAACCCTTATAGTTTCGGTCGGGTTTCCGTCCGTCCACCGTACTTTTTTCCAAAGAGGGGAGTGATGAGTAATTATAGGAGAGGAAAGAAGGATAGTGGGAGGAGGGGAAGTAAAGGGAAATAAGAGCAATAAGGGAAATTAAGGGAAATGAGGGCAAATGAGGGGAAATCATGGGAGCATCCGGGCCCTTATTTATAGAATGTATAATAGAAGAAATATTTCTCTTTTTTATAGTGTTTCACTAAATAATAACGCAGGAAGCAATTGAAATAAAGTTTATATAATTTGCTAGATGTTAATATAAATTTAATCTATTTTACAACGTTCGAGCATTTTAGATTACGCTGTTGTCTAACTTTGTTTCAGGTTGACCTCATTGCCTCTTCTGCGTCAGGACACAAGATAATTTTCGCCCTTTCTCTCAGAAAGTTCCCTGAAGCGCAGAATTCAATTTCATCAAAGCCATGGGTCTGAAGTTCCTGATTATCCTGCACTCGTTACATCAAAGAGTTTCTCAATTTTTCTCCATTTCTCTCTAATCCCCGAATTACGGACTGATCCACTCTCTACGATTTTCCGGACTCGAATTTTCCCGCTTAGAAAGCATTCCTTGGAGATAAAATACCAGAAACTGGAAACGTATCAGTTCTACTTAAAATTTAAATGAAATTTGAAGCTTCTTTAGCCAGTAGAATCGAGCCTTGGACGCTTAAGCACTGGTTAAATTTTGAATGGTGCAATTTACATGAATGTCGTACTTTTTCTGTTTCAGGTAATCCGCGAGAAATTTCATGGAGATGGGAAAAATGTAGAAAGAGGATTCGCTTCACATTAAAAGGATAAAAGTAATTTGCAAATTTTAGAAGTACTGTAGTTGCGCTTCTTAGTCACTCGAGATAATTACTCTTTTAATCGTTTATTTTTTATTCATAGTTAAAAACACAAATAATTTATAAATGCATTATTAAACAAATTTTTAAATAATGATAGTTTTCAAATTCTCCAAAGCAAACAATTTTAGACTAGGTAAAATTTGCAAAAGGACAATATTTCGAATAGGATGAAAAGGAGTTGAACTTGTATCATTTCTGAATAAAAGTGTTTAAAATTGTATGATTTAAAATTTGAAGTTTTTGAAATTGACCAATTTTATATTATCCGGGTAGAAACTGCCTCTTTATGCCTAAACTAAATATTGGCTCTTATGAGGCCGCAGCCAGATTTTCTAGCTAGAA
>JAABKJ010008926.1:0-11328 GCA_011634705.1 Andricus grossulariae
TTAAATTTTTACAAATCTTTTCAAACTATATTATATATATTATTATATATATATATATATTTGAAAGTGGTTCATATTCTTACTAAAATTTGAAGAAAAATCTATATAATTTAAAAAATTGCCTTAACATTTTCCGGATTCTTTTTTGACAATTTTGAAAATCTTTTGATATATTTTGAAATGTTTTTAAATATTATTTTTAAATTAATTTTTCAAAATAAAAAATCATTTTAGATTTTCCCAAAAATCTTTAGAAAATTTTGTTATCCTCTTGAAAATTGTCCAAGTTCTTTAGAAGTTTTTTTTTCGAAATTTCACAAACCTACATTTTGCTTAAAATGTTTTGAAATATTCTCAAGATTGAATATATTTTCGAATCTTTAAAAAAAATTTTAACATATTTTGAAATAAGTCAGTTTTCCTAAAAAAAATTTAAGATCCTGCCAAATTAAAAAAATGGCCTAAAATCTTCAAGATTCTTTTTTGACATATTTTGAAATCTTCAAAACAAAAAATTGGCCCTTCAAAATTAAACCTAAATCATTTTAATTTTTTTCACCTATTTAAAATTGTGAAAAAGTTTAGAAATTATAGTATGGTAGCAAAATGTTAACGAGAGAATTACTTCCCATTATTACAAATTAATTTAAAAATCAAAATTTTCTCTTCTTCCAATAAGGTTTAAAAACATTTAAAAATAAAATTTATCATGAAATAAAATTAGTTATTCGAAAATTTTTATATACAAAACTTTCGCTCGGCTGGGATACGAATCCAGGTCTTTAAATTGCGGGTCTTGTGCTCTAACTACGGAGTAGACGAGGTTCATTTGACACAACCCCTGAAAAGCGAATTCTATCGCATTCTTTATGCTTGTAAGATAAATTTCGGAGATATTTTATTTTTTCATGTTACTGTGTTGACCAGATCGTTATAAATCATTATTCATATTAGTTATTTTTTCTCTATGCTTTATTCCTTTTTTTTGCATTATTCTCTTTATTCTCTATTCTTTATGCTACTTTCTCTACATGAGCTTGAGTTAATATTTTAAAAATATTGATTTTTTTCGAAAGTTATAAAACAATTCTTCTCTGGCTCCGCTGAGATTCGAACCCATGTTTTAAGATTACCGGTCTCGTGCTCAAAACCACTAAACTACGGAGTAGACGAGATTCATTTGACAGAACTTCTTGTAAGCGAATTCCATAGTAATTTTTTATGCTTGTATAATAAATCTAGGAGATATTTCAATTTTATTTTTGATCTTACGGTGTTCAGCAGATTTTTGTCAGTGATTATAATTAATGTCAGTTGTTTTTCTCTACATGGACTTACACTGGGAATCCTATTTAAGTCTGTTTTCGAGCATGCTCCTGAATGGCCTTGATTTAACGTAAACAGTCAACCCTCTCTCGACCCCGGGGGCTTAGAAACCACTGCGGTAACAATCCTCAGAAAGACTTGAATGAGAGGGACTTAAATGGGAACCCCAGTGTAAATCAATATTTTAAAAATATTGATTTTTTCTTTCTATCCTGTGAAAAAATTCTTCTCTGGCTCCGCTGGGATTCGATCCCTGGTCTTCAGATAGCCGGTCTGGTGCTCTAACCCACTAAGCTGCGGAATAGACGAGATTCATCTGACACAACCTCTTACAAGCTACTTCAGAGATATTTCAATTTTTCTCTCTCTATTTTTCGGTATTAATCAGGTCTTTATAAAAAATGATAATTGATGTAAGTTGTCCAATATAGTGGTACCTGTTATAAGAAACTAAATTCAAAAAGCTTTTCAAAATTATAGATGTCCAATAGAACAGTATTTCCTTTCATCTTATTTTTCCGAAAAAAAAAAGAAATTCTTTGTGAAATGGGAAAGCTCTGGCGAGATACTTGCAGGTCCCTCGGTGTCGTAGGATATTGCCCATGGGATGAAAGGTGGAGAATGGGCAAATGGAAAAAGGAGGAGAATGCAAATGGACCGACCGGTTGAGTTTTCACAGTGTGTCTTCGTATGCGAATAGAATTTGGGTAGGTTTATGTGCTCTAGCAAAGTGTCGCATGGACATACATACACCTTAAAGTCGTTGGACTATGCTATATATATATATATATATACATAATGTATACACATAGAGTAAATACGTACTCGATTTTCGCGTACATGGGAAGCGTATTCGAGAAAGTACGGAGCCATCCACCCTCGAGTCTCACCCGCGTGAGGCACAACTAAGGGGAAATTGACCAACCACCAGTGTTTCTCAACTTCCTAAATAATAAGTCTTGAAAAAGTGGTTCTAAAATCTAGGGTCAGAGTTGTCAATTTAGATTTTGAATTATTTTTTAGGTGACATTTAAGGATCACTGTCCACAATTCAGAACTTCAACAATTGATGATATTTCACAATTCTAGTGAGTAATAAAGCTTTTTAAAAAAATACCTTAGTAAAGCACTAGGGTGGTCCAAATTTATACCGATTAAAAATTTATTTTTTTATTTTCGGGGAACAATCCCCTTAAATATTTTCGCTTTCCGGAAAAAATATTTTCAAGTTTAAGCCCGGAAAATGCTCTAGAAATGGCAGTTTTATGTCAAATTCATGCTTTATTAGTGAAAAGTTATTATTTGTCGGGATAAATGATACCCCCGACCAGTGTGATAAGTTTTTCATTTTTTTTTAATATGGTGATACTTTGACAGGATCCCCTAGCGTATTTTATGAATGACCCCTGAGCAATTTCTGCTGTATCATTTTTTTCCAACAAATCGTGAAAAGTTAGTATTTCCTGTAATTAATGACACAATTAACGAATGTTGAGAGACATATTTGTTTGTTAAAGATATTTGACAATTATGTGAATAATTTTTTCCCTGTCAATTATGAAAAGTATGTTAAGATTGATATTTTTATGAAAAACAGTTTGCAATTATTTAAACAATTAAAAATCATTCACTTGCGCCCTTTGTAGGAAAGGTGGAGAAAAATCTAATTTTTACGAATCTCTCACGCTATGTCGGTTATTACATAGTATTTTATTATCTGAACGAAATCGTTCTCAAAAAGAACTATCCATAAAGCACTTCAAAAACTGTTTGAAAGAAACTATTATTTAAACAAAATTAGAGTATAAGTTCTGAGATAAGAAAATACTAAATGTTAAGGGACGTAGTGTAAGAGATTCGAAAAATCTAAAATTTGATTAATTTTCAAATTATTATTATTGAATTTTAAATTATTATTATTAATTTTTTATTTATATTAATTGTTGAAATAGTTGTAAACTGTGCACGACTTGCATATGAAACAACTATTTAAATAAATGAAAATTCTTTAAATAATTGCCAAATATCTCAAACAAAATATTACTCTCAACATTCGTTAATTCTGTCCCTAATTCTGGATAATACAAGCCTTTCACGATTTAGTGAAAAGAAAATTATGCAAATATAAATTCTTTAAACAATTGCAAAATATGTTAAACAAAAATATTATCCTTACATTCATCAACTATATTATTTATTTTAAAAAATAATAACTTTTCATGATTGACAAGGAAAAGAAACTGTTTAGACAAATAATAATTGTTTCATCAATTAAGAATTAGTCTTAAAAATACTTCAAAACTTGTCGCTTAATGAATGAAAATAAATCATGTTGAACAATTCTAAACAATACCATCTTTGGCATGAATTTGACATAAAACTACTATTTTGCATTTTCTGGGCATTTTCAGGGCACAATGTGAGGGGGTTAAGGGTTCAACATTAAAAGCTATTTGGTGAAATTATTCCTTTTACATTTCTTGAAAAACGATTAAACTTTAAGAGACGACAAGTTAATAAAAAGTTCACCAAAACTCGAAAGTCGATTGTTTGGACAACCTTAGTAAAGCACTTGTGCAAAAAGATATTTTGACAGAGTTTGGTAATTTTAGATACAAAAATTATCTGTCATGATTGTCTCCAATTAAAAAGTCTAAAAAAAAATTAACTGCTCTTAGAAATTATTATTGACAGTTTCTGGGAGCTCTAATTAACCTTGTTACGGATGCTTTGATCATAACTAGGGGTTGTTAATTACCCTTGTTAGAGATGGAAATTAAACTTCTCTAGAGGGTTTCTATGGACCGTTGCTAGGTATATTTATTGACTGTTGGTGGGTATAGTTATTGATTGTTGTCTGTGTTTTTTTACTGGTGCTAGGGATTGCTATTGAGTTTTGTTAATGTTTGTTATTGACCGTTGCTGTGTACAAAAAGATATTTCAATATAGATTGGTAATTTTAAATACAAAGAATGAACTGTCATGATCGCCACCAATTAAAAATCTCAAATAAAAAATGAAATGTTGTTGGAAGTTGTTGTTGATAGTTGTTGGGGACTGTAATTGATCTTGTTAAAGATACTTATTGAACTTTACAAGAGGTTGTTATTAACTCTAGCTGGAGGTTGAATTTGAACTTCTCGAGGGGTCGTTATTGACCGCTGTTGGGGATATTTATCGACTTTTATAGGGGATAGTTATTGATTTTTGTCTCGGTTTTTTTACTGTTGCTAAAGATTGTTATTGATCATTCGTAAGTACAAAAAAAAATATTTTGTCAGAGGTAGGTAATTTAACATACAAAAAATTACCTGTCATGATTTTTCCCAATTAAAATTCTAAAAGGAAAAATTAACTGTTATTAGGAGTTGTTATTGGCCATCTCTGGAGGCTGTAATAGACCTTGTTAACGACTCTCATTGAACTTTCCTAGAGGTAGTTATTAACCCATGATCTAGGTTAAATATAATTTTTCTAATTTTTCTCTATTTTTTGTCTGGGGTTGTTTTTGACTGTTGCTAGGGATTGCTATTGAGCTTTGCTAAAGGTTTCCACTGACCCTTACTAAGTGCAAAAAGATGTTTTGACAGAGGGTGGTAATTTTAAATACTAAAAATCATCTTTAATTATTGTCACCAATTCAAAATCTGAACGAAAGAATAAACTATCGTTAGGGGTTGTTATTGACAGCTGCTGGGAACAGTAATTTACCTTTTTGAGGATACTTATTGAACTTTGCTAGAGGTTGAATTTTAACTTTTCCAGGGGTTCTTATTGACCATTGCTAGGGATACTTATTGACTGTTGTTGACAACAGTTACTGATTGTTGTCTGGTGTTGTTTTCGACTATTGCTAGGGTTTGTTATTGAGCTTGGTTATGGTTTTTATTGACTATTGCTAAGTACAAAAATATATTTTGAGAGTTCGGTAATTTTATATGAAAAGATTACCTCTCATGATTGTCCCTAATTAAGAACCTAAAAGAAAAAATTAACTGTTATTAAGAGTTTCTATTGAGTTTCTGGGGGCTCTAATTGAGCTTGGTAAGGATACTTATTGAACTTTGCTAGGATTTGTTATTGAAGCTTGCTAGAAGTTGAAACTTAACTTTTTTAGATTTTGTTGTTGACCATTGATACGGATGTTTATTGACTGTTGTTAGGGATAGTTATTGAATGTTATTGGGGGTTGATTTTGAATGTTGCTAGGGATTGTGACTGAGCTTTGCTAATGGTCGTTATGGAACATCGGTAAGTGTTGATATTGATGAGATTTGATTGCTTAGTGGCTTACCAATTGGTTGTTCAGAATCCACCTCAAGAAGTACGTTCCTTTAGGAAAGTAGTGAATCCTGAAAACAAAGGAACCCTGAAACTGAATTTCTTATATACTTATGTGTACATTCGTCGAAATGAAAAGGGACCAGATTATTACATTCGCATTTCGCCATCTAGAGGGTAATTTTTCAGCCTAAACTGTAGTAAATTTATCCAGTAACATGCCCCTATACATTACTTCATACCGTCAACCTGGATTCTTTTCATTTGGACGTACACATACATGGACACTACTCAATTAATCTTCTGGAATTAATGATTCATCTACTATCGTATCACAACTTTGCAAATGTTGTAAACCATTTTTCTCTGAAATTCAATAAAAGTGAATGTTGAAGAATCACCCTCATTAAGCAAACCACCCCATTTCTGAACGGACCCTTTAAACGCCTCGGATCATTAAAGAAGCTGTAACTTTGAAATGAAAGGCATAATTTTAGGTCAGTTTTCTGCCTACTGAGTTTAAATTTCCTGCAGGTTCATTGACATCAAAGTAAACACGTGCAAGGTGGAATTAGACCGGCAGTGAGTGCATTCTTCCATCAAAAGAATACATGAGGGTTGCTACTTTTACGAAAAGGCAAAGGGTAATTCCGAAAGGGTAGTCGAAGTGCGTATTGAGGGGTCGATGTTGGAGAAGGTGAGTTTCGGAACGCAATGTCCGGCCTGGTCCAGCCGTCGGAGATGCGAGTATTGATCTAGCCTTGCTTCTCCACCGCCTCCTTCGCCTCCTCCTCCATCCCTCCGTGAACACCCCTACGTGTTTCTGGGAGTTGAGCAAGAGGGTCGAGGTGGAGAACGACCAGAACGAGGCGAAGCCAGAGGGAGAGACACCAAAGTCCAGCATTCCGAGCTGCCCCAGAACCAGGAGTGTTCCAGCCTTCACTCTCGCTCGCGCTTCTTCCATCCTCCTCCTCAAACTCCTCCGTATTCTCGTCCCCTTTTATCTCCTTCGCCTCCCTCTTTCCTACATCACCTCTTACGTTAGATTGGCACAAGGGGTGCTCAGCTTCAGGTCTTTGCCAATTTTACAGTTTGCACCCCCAAATCTTCAGTTCGATCAAGAAACTTTAATGAATAATGGTGCGATTGTGGCTTGCAGATATGTAATTATTTTTAACAATAACAAGGTTGGTACAGGTCAGAGAATTCCAGAAAGTCAGGGAATGTCAGGGGAAATCTGACAGGTTCAGGGAATTTAAAATAAACTGAAGATAATTTTATTAATTTGTTGCAAATTCAACAATTGTGGGAAATAGTCATTCTTTTTGTTTTAAAATTCAATTGTTTTGTTATATATATATTTTTTTTTTTTTGGTTGAAACTTGATTTTTTTAACTGAAAATTGAACTTTTCCATGTTCGATTGAAAATTTATCTCCTTCGTTAAAAATTCATTTGTTTAGCTGAAAATTGAACTGTTTCGTTAAAAATTCTTCTTTTTGGTAGAAAAATAATCTAATTGGTTGAAACTTTATCTTTTTGGTTAAAAATTTACATATTTCATTGTAAATAGCACAATTCTGTTGAAAACTCGTTTTTTGTTGTTGTTGAAAATGTATTTTTCTAACTGGAAATTTAACTATTTCATTTTTTATTGAAAACTTTTTAGTTGAAAATTGGTAACTTTTGCAAGGAAATCAATCTGTTGGGTTAAAAATTAAAGTCGTTGGTTGAAAATTCATATTCTTAGTTAAACGTTCATCAATTTAGTCAAAACGTTATTTCTTTAAACAAAAATTTAACTATTTCATTTTTTGTGAAAAATTGATCTTTTTATAGAAATTTGATGTTCTTACTTAAAAATTTCTCTAGTTAGTTAAAAAATTTAACTATTTTGTTGAACAATTATTTTATTTGATTAAAAGTTAATTTCTTTGGTTAAAAGTTCGTTTTTTTATTGAAAATTTATCTCCTTTGTTAAAAATTCATTTGTTTAGCTGAAAATTGAACTATTTTGTCAAAAATTTGTCTTTTTTGTAGAAAAGTAATCTTATTGGTTAAAACTTTATCTTTTTGGTTAAAAATTTATTTATTTCATTGTAAAAAGTACAATTCTGTTGAAAACTTGTTCTTCTTTTTTGTTGTTAATTTATTTTTCTAAATGAAAATGTAACTATTCTATTATTTATTGAATACTTTTTTAGTTGAAAATTTTGGTAATTTTTGCAAGGAAATCAATCTGTTGGGTTAAAAATTAAAGTCGTTGGTTAAAAATTCATATTTTTAGTTAAACGTTCATCAATTTAGTCAAAACGTTATTTCTTCAAACAAAAATTTAACTAATCCATTTTTTGTGAAAAATTAATCTTTTTTATAGAAATTTGATCTTCTTACTTAATAATTCCTCTGGTTAGTTAAAAAATTTAACTATTTTGTTGAAAAATTATGTTATTTGGTTAAAAATTAATTTCTTTGGTTAAAAGTTCGTTTTTTATTGAAAATTTATTTTTCTAACTGAAAATTGAACTATTCTATTTTTAGTTGAGAATGTATCTTTTTTTAATGAAAATTTATGCCTTTTTTTGAAAATTTGTCTTTTTTGTTAAAAAGTTCATCTTTTGGGTTGATAATTTAAGTATTTGGTTGAAAATTAATTTTTTGGTTGAATATTCATAATTTTAGTTAAAACTTCATTTCTTTGGTTGGATATTGAACCATTTTCTTTAAAATTCGTTATTTTAGTTGAATGTTAATTTTTTAACTGAAAATGTAACTATTTTATTTTTACTTCTAAATTAATCTTTTTCAGTTGAAAATACATTTATTTTGTTGAATACTCATCATTTAGAGCTGAAAATTCCAATATTTTAGTAAATGATTCATATTTTCATGTTGAAAAATCAACTGTTTTGCAGTAAATTCGTCTTTTCGTCTTGTAAATTCAACATTTTGGATGAGATTTTTTTTCTGAATTGACTGAAAAATCTTTATTGGTTGGAAATTCAACTCTTTTGTTGAAAATTACTCTTTTTGTTTTGAAATGTAGTCTGTCGTGGTTGAAGATTCAACTAATTTCATGAAAATTGGTATTTGTTGGTGTAATTCAAATTTTTTTGATAAATAATTAGATTTTTTTTGTGAAAACATCAACTATCATACTTTTCATGAGGAATTCATTTTTTATCGAAGATTCATCACTTTGGTTGTATATTTATCTCTTTTGTTGAAAGTTCTTTCTTTTCTTGGTAGAAAATACATTTTTTCACTGAAAATTTAATTCTTCCATTTCTGGTTCAAACTTGATCTTTTGTCACCATAAGTGTTGAAAATAAATTCAGGAAGAAAATTTTTAGGACCATTTGTTTCAAGATTTAAAAATTCTATCTGAGGGTTTTCATAGTGCTCGGAAACCTGAACCATTTCATCCTCATGACTTTTTTTGATAAAAAGAAAATTATCACAGTTATAGAATTTTCAAAATCCAAAAAAAAAAAGGAAATGAACATTTTAAGCCAAACAACGCACAATATGAAAGAAATTCAAGAAGAAGAAAAAACGTTGCGTCTTGACAGCCCTACAAGTTTATTATAACAACTTTTTGAATTTTTTTAAATAATCGAACATTCAAATTTTGTTCGCACAAAAAATAATGAAAAATAAAAATTCCATTTTACGATCAAACTATGCAAGATACAAAAAAAAATGAATCATCAAAAATTGTGCATCCAAAAAAGATCTACAAATTTGTTGAAAATCACTTTTCTATACGACACATAGTTTTTGTTTTACTTGTAAAAAGCAATATTAAAAAGAGATTAAATTTTTGGACAAACGACACAAGCTCAAAAAAAAATAATGAGATAAAAGTTATTTGCTCAAAAAAGAGCTATAAATTTGTTATTAATCATTCTTTGATAGGATGCGTAGTTTTTGTTTGTTCTGTAAGAAAAAAAAATGAAAAATAAAAAAATTAAATTTTTGGACAAACGACACAATCTAAAAATAAAATGAATAGACAAAAGTTGCTCCTCAAAAAAAGAGTAGAAACTCATCTAAAATTGTGATCAATAAGTTTTTGATAGGACACGTAGTTTTTGCTTTATTCGTAAAAAATAACATTAAAAATAAAAAAATTAAATTTTTTTTAAAAACATCAGAAGGTAGGAAAAAAATTAATAGACAAAAGTTCTTCGCAAAAAAAGGATGTGCAAATTTGTTATAATTAATTTTTAGATGAGAGAAGTAGATTTTCTTTTAATTGTAAAAAATAAGATTAAAAATAAAATAAATTAATTTTTGGGAATACGACACAAGAGACGACAAAAATTAAAAGACAAAAGTTGTTCAACAAAAAAATATCTACAAATTTGTTATCAACTTTTGTTATAAAAATATATTGAAAATTAAAAAATTAACTTTTTGGAAAAAGGATACAAGCTACAATAACATTTTATTTAACAACATTTTTCGCCAAAATCATATCTGCAAATTTGCTTAGAACCACCTTACGCTATTAATGTGATAACAGTTTTCTTTTTAATAAGATGCGCACATTTTTTTATTTATAAAAACAAGACAATGAAAATACTTTTGTTTCAATACCAGTGCATATTATGAATTGTAATAATATAAATTTATTGAAATGATACGTTTTTCAGGGTAGCTGAGAATTAAAATTAGTGCAAAACTTTTCAATTCAAGGAAAATGTAACTTGTACATTATTTTGTAATATCTAAATAAGCAGTTACCAGACCGAGGTACAGAAATAAATATACTATTTTATTTGATACAATCGTATTGAACATAATGTAGAAAAGTTCGCATTTTCGAAAAACTCGAGTGCGAATTACGAGATACGTGATGAGAATGTGTTCGGTAAAGCCGAAGGAGCTTTAACAATAGAGAATTCACAATCACCAAATTACAGTTCAGGATGCTTTGACGTCTAATTTTAAAAGGCCTGCGCACAAATGTGGGGCATATTTTTTCTTTTTCAATTGGGAGGAAACAAGGACTTCCATGGACACCTAAAGTTTACCATTTTAGGGAAAACACTGTTCGGAAGGATTATACTAATGTGAAAAACATAAAAACGAATGATCAAATGAATAATTTTAAATGACTAATTTAAAAATAAGATTCTGAGGATAAACAGGAATGGAATGGTTTAAATTTGTTTGAGGGAATACTACAAAAATTTTAATTGAAAACATGGGTACTGTGGTGGCTTAAGAAGATAATACTTTTCGTCTCTACAGCCATCGCAGCAAATTTCGTGAATGTGCGCAAAGAATTGGCTTGCGACAATGAGAAACGGTCGAAGATAAGTTCGGGAGAGTTACTCGAATCCCGATAAATCCGGTGCGAAGTCACAAATCCGCGCTGGAGTGCTAAGATTAGTATTAATTTATAGCGGTCGACTGCCAGAAGTATGGACGCGCTGTAAAAATCCGACTGTAAAAAACAAAGATTTTCCTTGTATATTGCTCAAATGGAAAAGATATAAGAAATGTTGATTCCTTTTTATTTAATTGATGTATCTCTATTTAATTGTGATTAAGCTTAAATAATTAGTACATTTTCAGAGATAGGAACAAATTTAATACAGGGTGCACCCTGTATTAAATTATATAGGGTAAGCAGGGGCAGCGCCGACCAGTTAACAGTCAATGATTTTTTTAAAGTTAATAAGATGTAGAATTGATCCATTTTTTTTCATT
>JAABKJ010008927.1:0-11327 GCA_011634705.1 Andricus grossulariae
AAATATATTATCTGTAAGGAAGCAATAAATCATCCTTGAAATAACTATATGACGCAGTATAAATTCCCAGGACAAAGTATAACCTTGAAAGTATTTACGCGAAAAATTCTTGAGATAAGAATAACCTTGAACCTGTTGTTACATGCATTTGGCTGGCAGAATTGCGCAATATTATTTTATGACGTCATCAGGACACATCGAGAATGTTCTAGAAGCTTAGCACGGACATGAACTACTACAGGTTGGAAGCTTCTTGATGTCGGTAAGGTAGGAATTTGTATCCAGAACCGGCCCTATACATCTACTTGCGTCCCTGAAGCTTTATGCAGAAACTGTTTCTAAATTTTACTAAACAGGAACATGAATTTCAGCAACGGTAACTGCATAAAGCTCGAGATAAAGCTTTAGTCACAAGTTTCAGAAAATTTTGTTACAATTTAGTAATTTTCAGTTACTGTAACTAAACATTTCAAGGAAATACGCAATGTTTTTGGTTCATTAATCTCGATATAAAATATGTATAGTCTATATGTGTCATAAAAATATAAAGACAGTCGAATTTCAATTTTAGTAATTTCGATTTATGCGTTCCAAAAATTAGGCTGCGCGACGGTTTAGGATGAGAGGAGCCGCGGGGGATGTGCCGTGGTCACACATTCATGACAAAACAGTAGCATAGCGATAAAGCGCAGTAGTACAACGGCCTAGGTAGTGGGCCACATTTAGCAATAAATTGAAATTCGAATGTAGTAACAAAATAGGAGTGAAGGTAATATAAACAAATTTGATTTATTGAGTATATTATATAAAAAATCATTTACATATAAACTTTGCTCACATATAGTCTTACTATAATTTATATTGTTAAGACAAATATATGCAGCAAATTTATATTAAAATTAATGAACCAACTGAAAAACTTAAATTTACAGATATAACCTATCTAGCCAAGAGGGCGTCATTTGGCTTAAACAGCGGACTCACCATTCAATTGAAACATGGATTAATTATTGACTTACGGAGCTGCTGATAGTCACTTGCTATCCTGATGTACCCTTTTAGAAGTTCACTTACGAGGCATATGATCGCAATGTATTGTTACTATTTTATTGCAAAGATAATTCGCTCATCAACCGAGTTTCTAGGTCGTTGCCTTTACTCGCAATTTCAGCAGCGATTTCAACACTTTTTTCAGTTTCATCTTTTCGTGCAAATTTCGAATCCTTTTTACGCGTGAGATAATTCAATATCGGAAAAAATAGGTTTACTGCATCGTTATAATTCAACACAACCTTTTGCAGTGCATTGACGCCCATGACCATAACCACCATGCTTTGACCGCTTCGAACGCAATCGAGAAGCGCGGAGTGCGCAGTTGCTAACTGCACACTTCTTTCGGTCACGTTAACTTATATTTCTGTTACCATTTAGGAATTTTAGGAAGCTATTTGTAATTTTCAAATATCGTTGCTTAATGTTAATGAAAATTTAGTAAATTTACTTTAAAAATTACTGAATTTCGTTTTCAGCAATCTAATTTTGCAAATTTCAGTTACTTTAGTATCCTAAATGTGTCGGAATTCTTCAACATTTTCTAACAGAATACCAATATGGATCTGAAATTTTTGAGATATAATTCAAGGTTTAATCCTTCGTTTCTGTCGATTTTTTACAATAGAGTCTAAGAACCAATATAAATTCGGTATTGATGCTTTAAATATATAATGTCTATCTGACCCTCCTTCTAACTATAAGGCAAAAACATACATTTATCGCAGAGAAAACTATTTATCATTTCTTGAAGCGTGAGCGACTTTATCCCACAATGTGTGGCTAATTTCTCTAAATCTTGTTCAAATGCTACAAAATATTATCCACTGCACAGTTTTTCACCAGTTTCTTTACACAGCCTAACCAAATTTGCAAAACTGAAAATCTCATACAAATGCACTTTTTATTCGTTATAACCAACCAAACTATACTAAACAAGGTTCAAAACGAAGATAAGCATTTGTGAAAAAAAAACAATCGCTAATCTCAAAATTCGTTATTCAGAGAAAGAGATAATAATTTATAAAAAATAAAAATGCAAATCAGCTGGTTTTCCCCACATGTGCGGCTTAGCCCCATTTTATGTAACCCAACAAAGTACATTTTTTTAGTATTGCGGAAATTTTCGTAAGATCAAGCGGTCTTGCACAGCGCTGAAGCTGGTATTGCGTTATTTTCCGTAATCAAAACGAGCTGGAAATGAGTTAGACATACAAGTACTCTCTAAATTTTAATCAGTGAGGTTTCACTGGTTTTCAGTGAAAATCCTTACTGATTTCAATCAGATACCAATTCCTAGCTCTTGAAACAGTGAGATTGCGTTGCGAATCAGTGAAAATGATCATTGACTTGGTTCAGTTACCCATTTCCGACTGTTTCAAATTTAGAGAGTGCAGCATGCAAAAACCTCCATTGAAAAAAACTCGTGAAAAAAGCGAAAGAAGTGAAAAGAAAAAGATGTCGATCTTCAAAAAATTCGTAAAATCACAACGTGATACATGGTACACGTCACATAGCCTCCGAATTTTCAACCCGAGGACTGACTTGGAGTGATAGCAGTGAGGCAGTACGTGATCGGATGACTATCATGGTTCGATTCCCTGGGCAGGAGTCAATTTTTACTGGCGCTCACTTGTTATGCTCAGGACACTCGAACGTCACCCTTTCTCTTCCTTTCCATGTGTAACTTTCCCGGTTTTACCAATGGGAACTTTAAAATCCTATTAATAATTCTTCAAAATACCGTCAATGTGTTGACTTCATCTCTAGGAATTCTTATAAAATCCTTGGAAATCCATTAAAATATTCACCCCAATGCCTTCGCCGGAACTTGCGACTTGCACGCTCGTTCAGAATAACCTAAGTTAGTATTTTCTCAATTGTTGATGTCACCGTGGACTAAATAGGTTTTAGTCCACTAGAGAACTAATCGCACGCTGTTGTCTCAGGTGATTTGGGAAAGTATCGTGTGCTAGAAGCAGGATACGTCGATTACCAATTCGCATGCTCGTTGATAATCGACAGTGTATCCAGCTTGTTGCACAATGTACTATTAAATAAGTTAACATCGATTGTAATAATCCCTTGAATCCTTTGCAATTCGTTTAAATTACTTGCAATCATTAAAAATCTTTTGAATTATTTTTGAAATCTTTAAGAATATTATAAAATGCCTTGCAATCTTCCATATTTTGAAATCCTTAGAGTTCTTCAAAATTCTTTGAAATTGTTGAATTATTTCGAATTATTTAGGACTCAAGTTAAATATATATATATAGAGGCTTGCGACTAAAAATTGTAAAACTTTAATTAAGAAAACCAGAAAAAGCAATATCGCTTTTTAAATACAGAATCAAGGGTGCGCCGCTTTTCCCCACAAATGCGTCGCTTAGCCCCCGTTTAAGATACTAAGTATTTTCATTATCTTGAAATAAGAATTTATCCACTTTGCTATCTCGTCCAATTCTTTGAAATATTTTGAAATACCTTGCATCCTTTGAAATACTTTAGACAAAATCTACTCAAAAATAAAATTTCTCACAAGCACTTGCAATATTTTAATTTATTTTGAAATAGCAAACATGAGTTTTATTAAGTTTCTTATTAGCAGTCAAATTCTTAATATGAATCTAAAATATTTCAGCGATACCTCTAAAAATAAGAATAACATTTTATTTATTTCTTGGTCATAAAAAACTTTTCTAGATAACTAAAATTAAAAAATTTAAACTTGAAAACTTGAAAAATTGGTTCATTATTGAATATTGAATACTTAACTACAAAATCTAAGAATTTAAGCATCAGAACTATCCTGAATTCAAAGTATATCAAATTAAAATTTAAAAAATTTTAAATTATCAATTTATAAAACTAATAATAATGTAAAATTAAGAATTAAAAGCCTTTTACTTATCAAACACCATCTATTTTGGTGATTTATAACACCGCTAATACCAATAAAATTGTGTTTTTTTCACTACAGGTTCGATAGGGTTTTTCATAACCTTCGCATTAATTATAACAGGATGAGCGCAGGTTAGAGAAACTCCGAACATCATGAAAATGTCAGGGAAGTTAGTTGGCCAGGGAAAATCATAGAAGAGTTTGGGATTTTGGAGAAAAAAACGTATAAAAATCAGGGAACTTCTATTACAAATTTGAAGACATTCGATTTGTGGTCTTTAAATATTATTTCTCATAAACCTTAACGTTAAAATGTTCTGACCTATAAGACCTATAAAACGACTAAAATTTTGTTTTTTCAAAAAAAGTAAATATCTGAAACCCAAGATTATGGGCCGCGATCGGAGCATTTGGATTTTCACCTCACCAGGAACTTTGAGATTTTCTAAAATATTCCCTGTTACTTCCAGGACGTCGAAAAATTTACTTTCTTGTACAAAGTAGCTACTTGGAAGCCAAAAAAATTCTGTTCTAAATGAAAAAATAAATTCCAAAGAAGCTGTAGCAATTTATAGCCCACGATGGAAAAATTCGGATTTTCATCTCAATACGAAATTTTACCAAAAATTCTCGGTTCATCCTAGGGCGTAATACTTTTAAAAAGTTTTATTTTTAAAAAAGTTGTACATTTAATAAAAATACATCTATTGTAGTGAATTTTCAAGGAAATCGGATAATTAAGAAATCGGTGGGTTACAGATTCTAGAATTTGGAAACTAAAAAAAATTCGAAATTTGATCATTTACATGGTCCTTGATTAAGGATTTTCAATTTTCGTTCAAAGGAATTCTTAGAACATAATAAAAGTAATAATTAATGATAAACTAAATAGTCGTATTTTAATTTCGTGAAAAGCCGCATATAAAGGGTTATTTATCAATTATTGTTATTGTCACGAGTTTAGCTACACTTTTATTCCCTACTTTGGAATTTAAAGTGATAATTTTTATCCGAGTTAAGTCTCAGTGGATTCGCAGCTCTCCCCAGCTCTCTGTCTCTCTTGAATCCCCTTTCCTGCTCAGTCTCCACTTCCTTGCACCCCAAATTCTCGTAAAATTAAGTCAAACAGCTTTGGGGTACCACCACTCGTTTTCCCCGTTAAGAGGAACGCCGACGACAGTCGAGGGGTGACGTTGATGACGCCTCGTCGACAGCCGTCACAGACGGACACGGATTTAGTTATACTGCTTGACAATGTACCAACAAGAAGTCTTTTGACCAACCAAGCGAATGCAAAGTGAATGACGACAAAGTCAGTAAAATCGCTTTTCTTCTCACAAATGCAGATGCGTTCAAATTTAGAAATTATTTACATAATATTGGTTATTAGTATTTAATTATGATTTAATTACGATCACAAGATATGACAACTGGTAAAAAAAGTGCGATCATATCTATTTCATACTTGCGTTCGAATTACGGGTGGACTTGTGACGTCTCGTAACTTCGAAAGAAATGGAAATTAAAATTGAATGGATTCAAAAATTTTCAAACGTCAAGGAATGCGGTAAACATTTCGAGTCATCTTTTTATACTTTAAAATGCTTATGCCGCTGTCGCCCGCGTGCCGGCGCTGTATTAGGAATCGAGACTCTCCCTACCTGCCCGCTCAACCTCTGTGACTGCCTGTCAAACCTCCCTAGGGTCCCGCGCAACATCCCTAATTGCCCACCCCACCTCTCAAACTGCCCGTCAACCCACCTTAGCAGCCCATTCAACCTCTCTGACAATCAACCCAGTCTTACTGCTTGCCTAAACTCCCTAATCTTTCAGTCTTCCTAAATGCTCACTCAACTTAAATGCCCGCCCAATCTAACTACAAACCCAATCTCCCTAACTGTCCACTCATTCTCCATATCTGCGAAACCAATATAACTTTCCGCTCTTCCTTTTTTTTTGTTATAATTAAATTGAAATAAAATAAAATACATTACTTGCGAGCACAGCGCACAAGTGGCCGAAGCCCTCCTTGTTATAATTTAAAGAAAAATACCCAAAATGATATTTTAAAAAATATACGAAATAACTCATATCCAAATTGGTATGCCTTTCATTTAAATTTGTTCATTTTTACAATCCAAGTCAAAGTGAGGAGCGAGAGTAGAGCTATCCCAATTAAATTTTTTTCTATGTCTACCTCCAAAAATTGAACTCTCGACCTTTTGACTGATACGAAGTCGCCTCACGAGCGGTGCAATCGTATCACGTGATTAGCGGAAATCGATGTGGTTCTCCTCGAAGCCAGATTCGCCCCAGAGCAAGGAGAAGTTACGTCTTGCGTATCAAATGCCATTTCCTCCCAATCACCGCGGAATCTTGAATAGCACTGGACAATTGAGCCGGACGCCGGGCCTTCGATCAGATACCTACTTGTTTTATTTCTCCGATTACGGGATCCGAATCCGTGAGCTGATGTAAACCAGCGCAGCTTCCGATCATCAAAATCGTCTCCGCAGTCCACAACGAATAAGGCGAGGGTGTAAAAGTTTAGCATACGACTATAAACGCATGTGGACATCCGGTGTTAGGAACCAGGGAGCGCTCATTGGAGCGGGACGCTTTGATCTGATTAGCGAGTATTGATCTTCTTTGACGAGCAGACTGAGTGACTGACTGGGTCAGGGTGACCTTCTACAGGGTCTCGGCATCCCATACCATGCCATTGCCATGTCGACAACCCACAGTCGGATTGCGCTCCTCTATTTCAAGAGTGTCAAATGTCGGGATTAACTAAATGAGTTAAACTTGAGGATTTTGCTGTAAGAGGGTAATATTTTAGAAGCTGCTTTTAATTTAGTTTTATCTTTTACGTTACTTATGCAGAATTTGGAAATTAAAAATGTCCTACACTCAAGTATTCAAATATTTTTCCGTTAACTGAGTGAACACTTTTTTCGTGCTTTCCTGGTCCAATATTTATTTAGAATTATTCATATAAAAACTCAACATTTCAGTTCACAACTTATAGCATATTCCACTGGTACACTAGTCATTCCCATGGTGTAAGAATTCTTTGATTTTTGTTGTTGATTTAAAACCCCAAGAAAATAATTTCATAAAGTCAGAAGAATGTCTGACACTAATAAAAAAAGACAAATTTTTCATTCAATTCTTATTCCGAGTTAAAAAGTAGTTTAAACATTGAAATATGCTATTAAACAAAACTATTCTAAGGCTGAATTTTCAATAACCAGCTTGATTACGTTCTCCCCATAATTACATTCTCATTACATGGAGGCGTATTTTTTTCAATAGGGTTACCGGCTATCGTGCAACCACGATAGCACTCGAAGGATTTTATTAAAATTAAATTAGGTATAGTATAGAAAAATTCTATCCATTTGCATCCATTTTAATCCGAAATCTGGTCCTTAATCCGAAGTCAACCCAAGGACTCCTATCTGACTGAATCCGAACTAATCCGAGGTAAGCGAAGAGAGGCTTAAGAAAGGTACCTAATATTATTATACATTTCTGCAAATTTTCCGTATTCTATGGAAACTTATCAGTCATTAATTGTAACATTTGTAACTTCTGGCAACGTTCAGTAAATGTCTTAAGCCGGCCAACTTTAAACTGCTTACTTTACGCTCACTTACCTTTTGCCGTATGATGTAAGCAAAAATGATTGAAAGGTGCGTTAAGATTGAAGTTGGTGCTAATTCAGGGATTGAAAAATACTTCCAGGTGAGCCCTGCATGTATTCGGATTATGAAAGAGCAACTGAAAAGCTATCGTTTGGAGTGAAAAACTAAAAATCAATGTTTTCCGCATTAGGCCCCTTTCTTCGCGGACGGTCACATATTATATCCAAGAGAACAGAACGTTCGTTCTGGCTGCCTTTTTGAATTTAAAAAAGTAATTTTTTCAAAGAATTTTGGAATGTTTCCGTGATACTGGACCTCACTTGAGATGGAATTTAAAAGCATGAATTTTTTATTGACTACGACAATTTGGATTTTTCCAATTTTTCTAAGGTCTTATATTTGACTTGGATTCCTGTTCCCGATGAGGAGAGCATTTGTACTCTCGAAACGTCGAATCAATAAAGGATCTTCTTCATATCATTAAGGACTTTTTATTTGGTCTGAAATATGTCATTTTTTACTTTCTACATTATTTTTTAGTAATTATTTACTCAGACGTATAAAATCGCACTACCATCTATTAATAAGATTTCTTGTTAATATTTAATTCAAATTTCTTCTGAATTGGTGGCGCTGTCGTAGCTACCCAATAGGCTCTGCGATTTGACAAAGAAAATAAAGAAGAAAAAGAAGTATTGGATAGAGAGGGGGAGAGGGGAGAGGGAGAGGGAGAGATCGTTTCTAAACGAAAAGTATGAGCTGTCATTGGAACAATCGGATCGTCTCTGTCTATCTCACATGGAAGAAAGAGGGGTCCGATCGACTTCAAGCATCGGAATCTTGCTGCAGTGTTTTGTAATGTCAAACTGTCAAGTATTGACGTGAGAATTGTGAATATTGTGTTTTTCGCAGACAATTAATTTAATATTTATAAAAGTAAGTGGTTTTCTGTTAAATAACTTCTTCTTATGTCTGGTTATGATACTGCCTTGCATGTATTATGCGATTACGCAGAAGTGCGTGCTTCCCACTTGAAGTGTTTTGCAACGTGTTTTGTTGCAAAAGTGATGTGCTTTTGGATGCTGCTGTTTTCAAATAGTTTACTCAAGTGAGCGACAGAGTATCCTGGACGATTATTGAAGAGAAAGCTCTTCTTTTAAACGAGTTGCTCAGCGGTCCGCAAACGTTTAAAGTACGTAAGAAGGAAGCACATTTATTTTAACGTGTGACATCAAACTTTCTTTCTCATGTCCGTTAAATATTTAGATTACTCTTGTGTTCTTATTAGAAAAAAAATTTTCAAAATATTTTTTACCACGCAGTAAAATCCACAGGAAACGGTTCATACGCCCCTGACTGTTTACGTTCCGAGTATCTGGATTTAATTTCAAGGTCAGCCCCAAAAACGACACTAAATCCAGATTTAACTGTATTTTTTTCACTGGACGATGTTAGCTCATTTCTTAATCTGAATATTTTTGTTTGTCAATAAATAAGTATAGTTTTGAGAAAATCTTACAATGATATGAATTTCTCAAAACAATCTAAAAAATTCTATGACATTACAAAACATTCGCATAATTTTTAATATAAGTTTCAAATTATTTCAGAAGATTCCAAAGAATTCTGGAAAATTCTGGCACATTCACATTATTTCATCAACGAAACTCTGAAAGTTTCTAGAAAATTCCGAAACATTAAGATTATTTTACCGAATTCCATATATTTCGTACTCAAGCTAATCAATCGCCCCTTGTAGTCACAGGTTCATTGTATAGAGAAGATTTTTTATACATATTTAGGTCACAACGTCGTAAGGAAAACATTGAATTGCAAAATTAATAAACTTCATGAGGGCAAGTTATTATCTGGGGCGTTCCTAATCCAAGATTCATGGAACGTTTTCCTACATTTGACCAATTTTGATGGTTTGTGTCCTTACATATAAAATCGACAAAATGTCTTCAAAATGTTTTTAAAATTATTCTATAGGTTTTTGTAATTTTTCACGGCCTAGAACTCTATTTGATAATCAGATGTGAAGCTTGTAAGAGGTGTGATTGATGTATGAAAGGAACGATTTTCGGATATTAATGGGCCCTATTGGACATTTTGCTTACAGGGAGATGATCAGAATTTGGGTCATTTTTTAAATCTCATATATTCCCTCATGAATGCGCATTGGATGACTATTAATTTTCCCAAAAATTACACTGATTAACAAAAATGACCTATGTCCTTGGTGAATGCGACATATAATTTCCGAAGTACTTCTCAATGCTGAACACGAATCTGGCTTCCGTTTGTCTCTATCAGGTCTATTTTAATAGATATTTGCAATTAAAATTATTAATAAAAATGGTTTAACTGTTCTTTTAAAAAACGAAAAATGTTTTTTCACCCTCACCGCTGCTCATGTCGATGCATTTTTTAACGCAGTTGGCGAATATCGTCTTACTTTAGCGATATCTCTAACTGTTTCTGAGATATTATGAAAAAACTGAAAAAAGATTAAAATTTTGAATTCGGATTATCGGTTTCTGAGATATCTCGAAAAATGTGTACTCTTCTTTTCAATTTCCGAAAACTTGTGCTAAATGCTGTACTGGGCATCAGATCTTCATCCCTCCATATTAAAAAGTTCGAAGTTTGTTTGAGCGAACATGTTTTTTAATCAGGTTATCACGAACGAGATTCCAATAATAATCAGCTAGACTACTGGTGCTCCATTTACCCTAATATCTCTTCTCAATAATTGCTATATCATGCTGGAATCTTTCTCCGTGCTCGGCACTGACTAATCTCAACTTCCCAGGAAAGAAATCTAAGTGTGAATGTAAAAAATGCAACTTTAATTAAATATTTACATTCAGACCTTGAAATCGTGTCCACATTTCACACACATACCGCTTTTAGTGCTTTAGATTTGTGCTTCCTGATGATTTTCTAGGAAATTTCGGATCACATTCTTTACGGATAAGCAGGTTTCCCTCTCTTCACTGCTCAAGCATTCGTCGAATTCTGAGTACTCGACTTGTAGACCTCAATTCAATCGCACAAGTAGGACAGCAACATTGAGGTCCCATGACTGATTCACATTTTTCAAAATATTACCGTAGGATAACCGATATCATGATTCAATCGCGTCGGTAAGTGGTTGTCTTTGATTTCTTGTTGTATAAAAACTAAAAACGAAACAGAAAAAATTGGGATTATTCTTACACTTACCGGACATTTTCTCAATTTATTTCAACTCAACAAACAAAAAATTGAATTCCTAATGCATATGTACAGACCTTATATTTACTGGCTCAAAGCGAAAAAACAAATATGTTTACCTTATAACTTGTCTCAAGACGAACCTTTTTGGACTCAGAAATTACACTGTTGACAGATGCGAAGGATTAAAATGAATGAATGAAAAATTTTCAATTATCAATTCAGTTATTATTAATTTAAAAATTCAGAAACTGTGTGTCTGAACGAGGATAACCCTGAAATTTTTTTTCAAAAAAATGAGAATTTTGACTTTCTATGAGGATCTCCTGAGCCGTTATAAATACGTAAAAACAAACAACATTTTTGGTATCGTCCTCAAACAAGTATCATACAAATGAAAATCTACAAATGAATTGATTGAATATATATATATATATATATAAAAAAACTAAAGGTTAACAACCACCGCAGGGTCCCACTGGGAGTAACTGTCATCTAAAAAAATGA
>JAABKJ010008928.1:0-11327 GCA_011634705.1 Andricus grossulariae
AATATATGGTCAACCAAAAAATTTGTTTGAATCAAACATATGTATGTTTGACTGTATAACAAAGAAAGAATATGTTTCATTTAAACATAATATATTTGATTCAAACAGATCTTTCTCTCAGTGTATAGAGAAGCTTACTTGCAAATATTACTAAACTCTCGAAGCCCCTGCTTTTAAAGAGATTATTACATTAATTTAAATTTTAGATTAAAAAGAAATTTAATTTACTGGAGGCCCTATCGGCCTTAAGGGCATGTGATATTTACGTCATGCGATACATACCATATCGACATTTTTTTCACAACAAATTACGTTTACGCGAATTGAGATTTCGAGTTTTCCACTTTGAAAATTAAATAAAGAGCACTGAGGAACGTCTATATATTGATACATTTTTAGATTTACGGACACAAATTTCAAAAATACTTTAAAAAAATGTAATTTAAAAAATTTAGGAGTATACATTCTTTAGTGCCTTTTATTCAATTTCCCAAATGAGATATTCGATATCTCAATTCGTGTGGACGTAACTTGTTGCAAAAAATATCGGTATAGTAGGATTCTTATGACGTAAGTATCACATGGCCTTAAGGAACACATTCTTATTACAATAATATCGCTTCGCGCTCGATTTTTGATATGTATTTGTATTATTAGGCGTTGCCTTAATTTTCATTAAAATGACTGTTTATTTTTTTACCAGAGTTATGTAGTATTATAGTCTTTAATTCATTATTAAATTTTATAAAACAAGGATTGTCATTTACTAAATTATTTTATGCAATAAATAATATTCTAGTTAATATAACATTTTTCTGTAATAAATGAAATTTTGGTTGCCTTTTTGAAAACAACAATTTAGTGTTAAAACTTTTTTTTAAAGTCGCATAGTTTGGCCGGAATTTTTTTTGGGAAGAGCAATTTCTCTTCTTAACATTTTTTTTTGCTTCTCGCACATTTTTTTCTGAAAAATGAAAATTTTTATTTTATAAATCGTTTTCACGGTTAATACAAAAAATATTCGGCTTACCAAAAACTGATCTCAAGTAAATTTGTAGATCTTTTTCAAATAAATAATTTTCCATATTATTTTTTTTTTCGTTTCGTACAGTTTTTCTGAAAAATGGAATTTTCAATATTAAAAAAAAAGCGTTATCACGATGAATACAAAAAGATATTCATCTCACCAAAAAATAGTCTCATGTAAATTTTTAGATCTTTATCAGATGAATAATTTTTTATCTTAAAATTTTTTTCCGTTTCTCGGAAAGTTTTTCTGGGAAATGTTTTTTTTTTAAAGCATTATCACAAAAAATATTCATCATACCAAAAATGGTCCCATATAAATTTGTAGATTTTTATCAGATGAATATTTTTTCATCTTAAAAATTTTTTCTGTTTCTCGGAAAGTTTTTCTGGAGAATGGAATTTTTTTAAAGCGTTATGATGTATAATACAAAAACTATTCTTCTTTACAAAAAATGGTTTCAAATGAATTTGTAAATCTTTTTGGGATGAGCAATTTTGCTTCTTGACATTTTTTTTTCGTATCTCGTATAGTTTTGCTGGAACATGGAATTTTTTATTTTTGTAAAAGCTTTTTGATGGATAGAAGCAGACCTGTTGGTTGAAAATGGCTGGTTAATGAACTCATCCTTTCTTTTTAGGCCTTTAAAGTGTGCCAAAGCTCAATCCAATCTGATCAGTCTTTCGAAAGTTATCATGCCTACATGATACTATAGAGTACAGACTATACAGACAGACACCTTCGTAAAAATCATTTTATCTGTCAAATTGAATAATAAATAAATTAATAATAATGCATTTTGAATAACTTCTTTCTTACATAAAAAAAAGAATGTAATCTTTATAGAGATTTCAGAGTAATCTTTACTTGCAACAAAAATTAACTTCACGTGTTAAGATTTACCCACCGCATAGGAAATGGTTACCATGTCAACTTTATTGAATCTTGTTTTTTTTCGATGGGGAAAAATGCAACTTTATTTACTTGATCCTATAGAATTTTATCAAAAATATTGTATCCATAATTCCTGTTCATTTTCATATGGTTTTTTTTATGGAAATCAAATCATATATGATATTCCACATTCTGGTCTACTTTAATACACTTTTCTTACAGAAATCAAGTCAAATCTACCAAAATTTGTCGTAAAATCTTATACTTTTCTATCAAAATTTTTCCACTGAAACTCTATAAAATCTTAGCCCCCAACTGAGTTCTATCAAATCCCATGTCTATAAATCTCGAAAATTTCTAACAAATTTTCTCCGTTTTAAAATCTTATCCTTTTTCTACCAACAGTTTTTTATTCAAACTTTATCACATCATATCCGTAACAGAATTTGTATGAAATCCAATTTTCCAGAACCTGGAAGATTTTTATTAAATTCTACTCCTCGAAAAATCTTATTCTTTTTTTACCAAGATAATGTAATAAGATTTGATAAAGGTTCAATGACAATCTCTTGATAAAAAAGTATAAGATTTCTCGATAGACAGAATTTGATAGACATTTCCAAAATTGTGGAAGATAGGACTTGATATGAGTTATGTGTGGATGATATTTGATAGAGGCATCATGAAAATCTGTCGATAGAAAAGTGTAAAATTTTTCGATGGATAGAATTTGATAGAAATATCCTAGATTCCGAAAAATAGCATTTCATGCATGTCTTGTAACGATTAGATTTGATAGAATTTTTATGAAAATGACAGAAAAGTATAGGATTTCTATGTGGATAGAATTTAATAGAAAGGTCTATCAAATATGCTGATCAATTTTGATTCGTGAAATTTATTTGAATAGTTTTGAAATCTCCGAGATAAAAGGAATACGAACACCTCATCTCAAACTATTTCTCGTCTCTCCAAATCAATGTTCTTCTATCCCTTTCTTAATATAATTCTCGGCGTACTTTTTTCAATCCGATCTTCTCTATTTCTGTCCATCCCCCGTCTATCCAATTTAATCTTCTTCTATCTTTCTTAATCCTCTCTTCCCTTTCCTAGCAGATTCCTCTTCTATCCTCATCAATATTCTTCTATCTCTTTTTCTATCTCAATATAATTAACGGCTTATCATTTTTAATCCCTTCTGGTGTATATCAGCAAATCAATCGTTTGCACTCGATAAAAAAAGTAGATCTAGTTCGGAAAACATCAAACTGGTCTAGGCCTTAAGGCTCAAGCGATTCTTTAATAGAATCAAAATTTTAATATAATCTTCTAGCTCTTGGTCAATTTAGTAGGTAACTTAGTTCCAATTTGTTTGTAACTTGTAACTCATTTCCAATTACTTTTGAAGCTATTAATTTTAGTTTTATAATTTGTGACATACCATCGAGCAAGAACTGCTCTTAAAAGTTAATAAAAACCTCAGATAAGCCATTTGTTAAGTATTCATTTGGGGTTTTATTTATTTTTAAATAAAGTTATAAATACTGTATTAAATAGACCAAATTTTATTTATTTAATAAAATCCAAAATTATGTTTCTGAATAACAAAAGAACGTAACGTTACTTTCTTTTGTCATCCAGAAAGAGAATTTTGGGTTAATAATTGGTAACTTTCAAATTTTGTAATTTGTAACAGTAATGAGTTACTTTTTTAAGAAGCAACTGTAGCTTGCAAAGAGTACCTTTTTTGAGGTACTTGCCCAACACTGGTTTCTCTATCCTCTATAAGTCTATCCCAATCGAACCCCATTCTATCCTCGTCAACATTTTCTGTTTTTTTTTCTCTTTTTCTTTTTCAATATAATTCTCGACACATATTTTTCAATCTCTTCTTTTCTATATTATTATTATGATTATTATACCATTAAGCTAAATCCCTTTCGGGCTAAGCGGGACTCACTCGGTTCTAGCCGGGGATCAGGGAGTTCATATGAGAAATGTGAGGAAGGAATTTACACGAGGCGGTATAAGGAGGGTGGTATATATTTTTAGATTAATCTAGAATTCCTGTGTTGTTTATTTAAATAACACGTTTGTTCCGTACCACTGATTCGACCTAGATCCCTGATCAATCTGTCTAGCAATCATCCCAGGCGAACAGCTGCACAAAGTCACCATGTAAAGCTCTCCACTCGGGCCCATTAGTATCCAAGGTCTGCATTTCAGGCGTCACTCACTCCACTGGTACTCTTCATCATGCATTTATTATAAATTATTTGTCAACACACTTTTCTGTCCTGGAATACCTCTTTAGCTTCCTTCACGTATGGACGTGAAGGAAGCTAAAGAATGATTCAGGGTCACATTCACACATTCCAATCCTTGTTTCCTCGGTCTGCCTCTGGGTACACCGCTATTTACTTTACCTCTATATACTTATTTCGCCAGACATTCATCTTTCATTATCTAAACGTGCATTGTCAAACAGTGTCTCCTCTACATCACATTCTTCGAGGATTCTCTTATTACTGACTTTGTCCATTAGCGTTTTACTGCACACATCTCTCAGATATTGCATACCAACCGCGTGAATTTTACTCTTATCCTTTTCTTGGTAGGTTCAGGTCTCGCTACCGCACAGCACAGTGGGTGCAAGCATATAAATATATATCCCAATTTCAGCTTGAATTGTTATATTTTTACTTCTGGCAATGGCTCCTACCCTGCCGCATTTAATAAATAAACTACCAATATATACGTACTTATCAACTTGTTCTATCCTCTCATCGTCTAAGGCAATGTTGTATACTGTTTCCCTACCCCTTCCTTCAAACACGACAATTTTTGTTTTATTCACGTTAATTTTAAGACCCATGTTCTTCATGTTGGTATTAAGTCTGCTCAACATTCTCTGAAAGCCTCCGATTGACTCTGCCATCACAACCTTATCAACTGCAAACGCTAACCCACGCACCTTCACGGTTTCGTGATCTATCACCTTCTCCGTCGAGTAGGGCCATTCTTAGACACTTATCCATAATTATAACAAACAGCTAAGATGCCACAACGCATCCTTGTCTAATACGTTGCCTAGTTTCGAACCAGCCACTCAGTTGCTCATTTACTCTCACAATCGCTTTGCTATCTGCATATATTGCTTTTATTCTTTTTGGGAGCCCACCACATTCAGTTTACATTCAGCAACTGACGATGATTGAGTGGTAACACTTGCAAGTAAATCAAAATGCAAATGATAAATTATCTATATCTTCTTATACCTGTATACTATTTTCTTTTGAATAAACAAAACTTATAATAACAAATTCTACATTTAAGAAAAGTAATTTATGTCGATATTGATGAAGAGTAAATTAATTTGTTCCGAAACCTTAAAAAGTAAAATTAAGTATTATGTAGTCATTTTCATATAAAGTAATTTAAGGAATACACACGTATTTAATGTCAGGAGAAAAATTATTTGTTTTAATCATTACTGAATTACTTTAAATGGTGTATTGAAATTGTTGCTGTCTGTTCTAAACGATTATGTCGAGTTAAATCATGTGGCCAAACGTAACTTCGAGAACTTTTGTTGCATTTATGCCTAGATTTCGATTTTGGTGAGTGGCGCGAAGTAATGTGTATTGACAAGTTTATTTTCCGTTTCGCTGTATACCCGCAAAAATCACAAGTAATTTGTGGTTTGACTGCTGCATGTTCAAAATTTTTATGTCGTTTCAAGGCATCTGAGTAACTGTAACTCCGAGAACATTTGTTGCATTTATGCCTGTATATCGTTGTCTGTGAGTGACGCGAAGTAATGTGTCTTGACAAGTTTGCTTTCAGAATCGATGTATGTCCGCAAAAATCGCAAGTAAATTGTGGTTTGATTGTTGTATGTTCTAAAAGTTTATGATGGCTTAAGCCACTTATAGAAGCATAACTTCGAAAAGACTTGTCGCATTCATACTTTTTTTCAGGTTCCTGTTGTGTTTTTTGAATTTTCTTCTTTTTCTGTGTTCGCAGATTGTCGCTAACAGGCAAAACATCAGCTCTTTTTATATCTACGGTACACAGTTTTAACTGATATGCTTCATTAAGTTTTTGTGCTGCAATTGTGTCTGGATCTAAAAATTGAACACAATATGTTTTACAATCTTTATTCAATTTTTTTAGTTAGAATATTTTATTTATAATTCTAGCCATACCTTGGATGATTTCATCTTTGATGTCCAAGATTTCGTCAATGTCGTATTCAATTGAAGTTCTGGCCCCAGAAGTATTGCGAGTAGTTGTAGAAGAATATGGCCCACAATATGGCCTTCTTGTTGATTCCTTCGACACACTCTTGATCTGCAGGTCTACAAAAATTATGAGGTCAAAGTTAATATTAGTAATTTTCAATTACTTTAATCCTTATCCAGTAGCAAAAAAAGGTTTAGTTAATAACCCATGCTATTAATACTATTAACCCATTCTATTTCTAAAGGAGATTCGAATTTTCCTAAAAACATAGACAGGACGGACAAAAAGATCATGCAGACATAGAATAAACTCAAATAACAACAATAACACCATAACGTACTATATCAGTGTGATTTTGTGTCCACAATTTTGTCTTCTCGGTCCAGTATCATCCACCTTTCGGCATTAATAGTCTAGATAAAAACAATGGTACGCATACATTTTTTATTTTGTAAATTGCTTTTTTTTATAATGCGTTTCCTTCCGGTCTTATTTTACTGGTGTTCGTCTATGTGTATTTTTTTTATTCATTTAACCCGAATAAGAACATACTATACAGCTTTATATTACACTAAGAAAAATTTGAAGATAGCTTCAAGTTATAGGATAGCTATCTTTTTGAAAATAGCATCAAAATATAAAAATAAAAACAAATATTTTATTATATTTGGCACAAAATAATATAAAATTTACAAACAACGTTTTCGCAAAGATTTTTCCATGATACATTTGTATGAAAAAATTTGACCACATTTATGACACTGATACCGTCATTCACATTTATGTCTTTTGTGATATGCGAGATTTCCTGAACTTGAATAACTTGAGCCACAAAATATCGCATATTGTCTCGGACTAGTTTTTTACAGTCGGTCTTTCTGCGAAAGGTTTTCTTCTATTTTCTTGAATACATAAATTTTTTCTTTTCCATTTGAGGTACAATGTAGTATTTTTACAATTTTACTTCTCACAAACAAAAGATTGTCATCCTGTACACTAATTTGAACTACGATTAGTAATTATTATTTGAAACAAGTAACATAATTGTCAACAAATTTGGAAGATTCAGCTGTCTACTAGGGTGGCCCATAAATAATAGCAAAAGCATAACATTAAAAAATTGAAGCTGCTCTCAAAAATATTTGTTTCTTTTAATGAAAAAAATTATGTATACATTTGAGCCAAAGCCAAAAAAATCTAATACACTCAATTCCCAACAATACCTAGTACTCCGTCATGGGCCTTAAAGCTTTTAAAGATTAATATCTTCCTTATTTTGGGCTTAAAAATATCAAAAGGATTACTTTCTTGAATTTTGACCGCAAATTCAAAGGTGTAATTAGCTTTTTTGAAAAATTAATCTTTATTTTCGATTTTCGCAATAACGTGATATTGTATACATTAATTATTAATTAATTATTATAGGTCAATGAGTTCGTCTAGAAATTCTCCATCTTAAGGAATTAAGGAACACTGAAATGCATTGATTAATGTATACACAATTATATGATTGCGAAAAGCACCCACTATAAGATTTTTTGCTAAAATCCAATTTCACCGTTGAATTCAAGGTAAAAATTCAAGAGAATAATCCCTTTGATATTTTGTTATAAAGATCGAAAATAAAGCAGGTATTAAGCTTTAAAAGCTTTATGGCCGATAATGGAGTACTAGGTATTGTTTTCTTTAGCTCAAATTCATACTATATAATTTTTTCATCAAAAGGGAAAAATATTTTCAACAGCACCTTCAATTTTAAAATTTCAAATTTTTTTGGACCACCAAAAAATATCATACATAATATCCATTAAAATCCTCAAAAAGTACAATAAGCTGCAGTCAAAAACTTGAGGGTTAAAAAGTTTTGTGTTTCCATCCCAAAAAAAATAAAAAAAAACAAGTGAACATTTTTTTATTGTTAACAGCTTTTGCTGGCAAATAATGTTAAAAATTGTCACATAAAAAAATTTGTTGCTCAATTTAGAATTTTTTGAAACTGTGTCAAAAACATGTTTTTTTTTGGGGGATTCCGTTAAATGCACGCTTTTTGGAAAAAAGTTGAATTTGACGAGTTTAGAATTTTCTCAGCTTGGACTAAAAAAATATGTAAATATTTTTCCTCTTTGAAAAAAATTGGCAAGATGCTTAGAACGTTCCGAAATCACAAAAAAATCGAAAATCCTAAAATTCCTACATCACGAAAAAAAATTCCGAAAAAACAAAATGATAACGTGTTTCTTTAATTAAGCCAGTTGCCGTACCAAAAATCAGATCACTGAAAAAACGGGTTTACAAAATTTATTTTAACAATATTTTTTGCAATTTAATTGTTGTTCACTTTCGCTTCTTAGCAATTTGTTCCAATTTTGTGGATACATTTTTTTATGGCTGAAATCGTTAAAACCATTTTTTGTAAATAAAACCGTTTTTAAACATATAAATATATTTGAAAATTATTGACTTATCTTTAAAATTGGAAACAGTAGAGCTATACGGAAAGTTTTACCCAAAAAATAAGCTATGATTTATTAAAATTCAACCATTTTTATTAAAATAATTATTTTTCGCAAGTTTCGAACTTTTTTCATGAAAAATAATGTTTTTTCTTTTAGAAAACATGACATTGAGTAACATTTTGTTTTGTTTGAACCAGTGGGACATTTATTTTGAACTTTCAAATCCAAAAACCAAACTGAAGATAATAATGGATTCCAAAATACTTCCCACCCCCCTTTTTCGAATGCCTACAGACAATGTTATTTCTTCGCTTAGCTTAAACGATTCGATAATTTTAGCATTTACACTCCGCATACAAAGAAGTTTCTAATGATTTTATATTAATATAGCTGATGATGATGATGCGCAAAATTAAACCTCACCAAAAAATCATTAAATATATCACTTTTCCTTCTCATTTATTTTGTTGTTGTTGTAAAAAGCATATAACAAATTATTAGGATAGGTATCTACACAGATTCTATTATCTTCATGAAACGATTTTCTAACCTCACCTGTAAATACAATCCCACATTGAATACATTGCCTTTCAATACATGAAATATGGTATAAATGATTTAGAAAATATTATTACAGATATCTTGAATCTTTTGCTCTATTGGTATATAGAGCAGAATTCTGTAGTACCAACTGCTGCTGCTGCTTCTCAAACTCTCACAAGGTTGCAGCTTCCCTCTACGGCTGCAGTGTGGATAATATATCAGCCCGGCGAAAAAATCAGTGTCTGTGTAAAGTTTAAACTATTTTTTCAAGTCGCTAAAATCAATAAAAACGATATTATTCCTACTAGTGATTGAAAATTAAAATATGAATTTGGGGTTTGGAAAGAAGAAAGGTGTCTGGTTATAAATTATAAACGTAGAGGGTGGAAAGGCAAAAGGAGACAACTAACAAAGTGCCGAAATTGATGTTTTTCGCTAGAAAATTCTCAAAAATGCATACACACATCGTTTTGAAAAGATTTATTTGAAATCGTATTTTTTATGGTAGCAATACCTTGAAGTTATGTTTTCATATCTATTAAAAATGGTTCACCAACAAAAAATTTAAATTTTATTATTTATCTCTACCTAAAAGCGAAAAATCGTATGTCTATTAAAATCCTGATTGGTAGCTCCGAAGAAAGAAGGTTAATAATATAATTTCCAATAATTTGTTGTAGCTTTTGCTCCTCTTAGAGACTGAAACTAAAATAATATAAATAGGGATCACAGTGATTTAGCAGTTCAATTGTTGGAAAAATAGGGGAATAATTCTTCGATAAAACTGTTTTTTTTTTGTTTTTTTTTCGAATACGGGCGTAATGAACAATAGTATATTGTGCTAAAAGTGTCCAGCAGGCAGTTCCACACGAGCGTCAAGTTTGCTGTACGAGACAGAGGCGAACCGGAGTTGTAGGCAAGTCGGAGGCGAGTTGGAAGCGAGTCGAAGACGAGCCGGAAACGACCCGAAGATGAACCGATGGCAAGTACTGTCAACTTCACAAGAGTTGCAGCTGCCTACTTTTAGAAACCTGTTGTGCACGATATTTTTGTTACAAATGCAGGGAAGAAATAAAAAATTGTCCAAATTTCCCAGAAATTTCAAATATTAAACAAATTCCAAAATTACCAGAAATTCTCGGTAATTTATGGTAATTAATCGGTAATTTAACAGTCTTTTATTGTAACTTATCACTTCAAGTTTGTCCAACAACCAATCACTACTCGCAATCAGTCTGTCAAGCGTCAACTCATAATGAAGTGAGGTTATGATTCCGGCAGTCCCAGAAAGTAATTCTCATTCGAAATGCGCAAGCGTAGCAGCTAGATAAAGTCTTTTTATAAGTGCTTTTTCCTACAAAAAAAAGAATTCGGCTGCATTGTACAAAACAGTTTTTAATTTTTTAGAGTAATTGATAGTATATTACATCACTCCACGTGAGGACCTGTCTAACCTTCCGAGTGATGTACGATATTTTATTCGAAATCAGTGTTTTAAGAGACTGTAGGGCCGTCTGAAAAGTGAGTCGTGACGTTTATAATATCTTTGGCCGTGAAAACATACGACTGACGTGGCAGTCATCTGCTTGCTTATTTAAGATGAAATTTAGTTGTAGCGAAAATAGAATATTCTTAGACAAAATAATTTATAAACACTGTAAGAAATTATAGGAAGTTAGACTTAAATTTAAGTATCTTGAAGTAAAAGATTCAATTTCAATTATTGTGCTTATTTTGCTGTATGATCAATAGAGTAATGAAAGAAGTAGAAAAGTTACAAGATATTTTTACATTTTTTAATTTCTATCTCAAACTGAATCAACTTATTAGAAATGTAACATTCTTATAACTTTGGACTTATATAATAATTAGGAATGCACTCACAAGTTTTTTAGATCATTTAGAAAACTATTTTTTTTGTATTTTTGGTATCCTCGCATAAATCTCCTGGTTTTTTGACAAAAAGTTTAATTTTCCGAGCAAGTTCCATTTAAAGAATATGGGGATGTTTTGTACTGATGATGTGTCATTTTTCAATGAATGAAAATGTAAGTCTAATATTTTTATTTAAAAAAAGTATATTTTTACTAATGGGCCCAAGTGGAGAGCCACACATAACAATTTTGTGAGACTCTCCACGTGGGGTGATCGCTAGAGAGATT
>JAABKJ010008929.1:0-11326 GCA_011634705.1 Andricus grossulariae
ATTTTCTGGGCCCCCCCCCCCCCCAGGACACTTCTCTGGACCCGCGCCTGAACGGATTAGGGTTAGGTTGCAAAGAGGCTCCAAGCTGGACCTCGGCCCTTGAACTGTCCCTTCTATTAATATTTTCTGAATATACAATGGAATCGTAACACATTTACACAGAGTGACCCCCTTAAGGTTTTACATAATTTAAGTACGGCCCCTAAGACATAACGCGCTTAAGGTGGATGAATTCTGTGCAGGATAGCAAGAAAAAAACCTTCTACACACGTATGAGAAGTGCTAATACTATTATAGTTCGATTTTTGGCTCAAGCCGATGTCAGGATACCGTGCCATACCTGACGGCTCAACTGACCCTTCCTATTGTAAGCCGCTCGAACTCGAGCAAGAAACTTGGCGGGGCGTTGTGGTGCTCAACCGGAGGCTACAGTGTTATGTTGCGTTGGTACGTTTAAATCAAGTATCCTATTTAAACCAGCCGCCACTACAACTTTGTATGTAATTCTGTATAAAAGTTTTTAATAATTTTATAACGTATACCTGCTGTGTAGATATCTCAGCACCTATTATACTCAAAAATGTCTTAAAAAATGCACATTTCTTTTCAAGATCAGGATCAAAAAAGAATATGGAAGATTTTTAGGAAATTTTTGTAAGTTTGCAGAATTTTTTCAGTTTTAGGAAAAATTAAAATAATGTACAAATGTATTGAGCAGTTATAGAAAATGTCGGAAACTCTGAAGATTTTGAAATACAATTTTGAAGTTTTTTCAAAGTTTTGGAAAGTTTGAGGAAATTTCGAATTAAAGATGATTTAAAATTTCATTTGTCAACTATTGAAAGTTTAATTTTCAACTGTTGAAAATTTAATTTTCAGTGGTTGAAAATGGAAATAAATTGAAAATTCAGATTTCAATTCCCAGTTGTTGAATATTGAAATAAATTAAAAATTCAATTTTCAACTGTATAAACTTAAAGACAATTTAAAACATAACTGCAATTTTCAACTGTTGAAAATCGAAGAATATTTCAAATTTATTTTCCGACTATTTAAAATCCAGCTCTGGAAGTTTCAATTTTTAATTTTAAATAACTTTTAACAGTTACACCTTCAACTGTTGAAAATTGAAGAAAATGGAATTATCAAACAGTTGAACATTCAACTGCTAAAAACTGAAATAAATACAAAATTTAATTTTCTTTAGTTATCCACAGTTAATTATTAAACTGTTGAAAATACTGCTGTTGAAAATTCAATTTACAATTTTCTTTTATTTATGACCGTTGAATGTCTAGCTGTTGAATATTGAAACAGCCTTTTTATTTTTCATGGAAACATGCGCTTTTCTGTGTTTTAATTTAAAAAATTTGTAACTATTTTCATACTTTTTTTCAAGAAGAAAATTGTTTGCAATCGACTATGTATCAAAGTATCTTCTCAGATATTATAAATTCAAAATATTCTTAAACCTTACGCTTTAATCATTTTGCAATTAGTATAATCTTAAACGTCAGAGCCCCACGTAAAAAAATGCGCCTTCGACTCGGCCTCTGTGGTGGTGCGGAACAGAGTTCATCAGGTAATGTAACACAGTAGCCTCCGGTTGAGCATCACATCGGCCCGCTGGGCAGCGAGCTCGAGTTCGAGCGCCTTACAATAGGAAGGGTCAGGTGAGGCGTCAGGTATGGCACGGTACCCTGACATCGTCTTAAGCCACATTTTTTATCACAAGGGTTAGGTATGTATGACTTAGGGGTAGTTTTTTGGAATACGTATCATATGTTTTCGGAGAGCAAAAAAAAAAGCAAAAAAATCTACCCCAATCTTTAATTTCATTATAATAATTTTTAGTCAGTTTTCATAGATGGCGGCGCTGAGCGGACGTTGTGCCAGCGCCGCCACCCTTATTTCGGAAGTTTGAAGACCAAAAGATTTTTTTTCTGAACATAAAATTTGCAAAACAAAGCAAAAAAAATATGGCGTTTTGCATTTTTCATTTTGCATTGGTGGCGGCGCTGAGTGGACGGACCTTATTTTTTAACTTTTTTTACTTTCCTAATTTATAAACAATCGTTTTTTGCAATTGACATTGATAATAAATCATTTTTATCACCACAGACGCAGCTTTCTCTCACGAATCCAACGATACCAAAGCTCATTTTTTATAAAAATGTCACTTATGTATCTTTTTAATTTGGACGGTAGATATATTTTTTATGAAATTGTTCTGAAAAGTGTCTTGCGACATTCAGATTCTACTACTTGTCTGAATAAATACGATTTTTATCACTGATTACTAGTTTTCAATTTCTGACTCCATATTATATTGAGCCACATCTGTCTTATAAACCTGCTGTGGAATCAGTCTGGCCAAACTGTGGATTTACTACTTTTCTGACTACATATGACTCATACCACTGATTTCTATTTTTCAACTTCTGACTGCATATTACTTTGAGCCATATATTTCTTATAAACCTGTTGCAGAAGGGGTCCAACCAAACTCTAGATTTACTACTTGCTTTACTGAATACGATTTACACCACTGATTTAAATGTTTCAATTTCAGATTGCATATTACTTTGAGCTATATCATTCTTATAAATGTAATATGAACGGGATCTGGTCAAACTCTGATTCTACTTTGTCTAACCAAATATTGTTTATACCACTGATGACGGGTCTTGACCAGTGCTCCCAATTTCAGTATCTTTTCGTACTGCGCATGCGTCACGTCGACGATCGGATTGATTGCCGTTGGCGCGCTTATTTCAAATGATTAATTTTGTTTATAATTGTTTGATGATTTTAAATTCATATTTGTGATACAAAAGGTATTCCTTCCTCTAAATTAAAAATTTCACCTTTCACTTTGGGGTCATTCAAAAAATACGTTACGCATTTGGGGGGGAGTCACGAGGGGGGGGGGGTCAAAATTGTCAGATAAAAGTGTGACGTATTTTGTTAACGGCCCCTTTATAAGTCTATTTTGTGATCAAAGAATTAGTTTAAATAATTTTACAAGTATTATTAGTTGCAACCAATTTTCTTGCACATTTAATCATTTTTAAAAAGCCCGCCAACGGTGTTTATCCGAATTTCGACTCGACGCATGCGCAGTGCAAAAAGATACCAGGATTGAGATTTATATTTTCGTATTTATCATTTATTTATTTATCATTTATATTTTCCTACTAGAAGGAGTCTAACATAACTGCGATTTTACGACCGTTCTGACTAAATGTTGTTTATACTACTGATTTATATTTATGCCTTTTCTGCCTCGAAGCAATTTTAAAGTCGTATGCTCTTGATAAACTTGATTAAAAAGATGAGGCTGATTAAAGTCTGCTTCGACTTTAATTGTCTCATATAAAACGGTGTTAGCGACTATTTGCTAATAATCTTCTACTGCTAATAAACTATTTTAATACTTATATTTATTTTTTTCCCGTGAAATTAGAACGTGAAAAACGGAATTGAAGGCCTAAAATTTCGATATTTAAATTTCAATAGAACGTATTATTTGCGATTGAAAACCACGCTTCACTTAGTATTGCTGTAAGGTGGAATTTTTTCTAGAAAAAAATCCCAGATAATCGCGGAGGGCGTTGAGACCTATATGAAAAACCTCGGGAAAGGTATAATTCCACGCTGTCGAGAATATAGTGGAGTTGGAACTATCCATTTCTATGCAAAACTCGGTCTGAAACGTAGAGTCTTATAGAAGGAAGTGAATGTAAGGTAAACGAGACGGGTGACGGGGCAGGATTCGCAAGAATAAAAAAATTACGTGACCCACTTGCTTTATATGACTTAACATCTTGAAGAAATTATTCTGAGTTCGTGCTAAGAAATTCTAAAAAAAAAATCATCTTGACTACAAGTTTGTCATCTTCTTATTTTAATGAGAAAATACTCGGTACAAGCTCCAATCTCTGTCGATTTTTAGAAGCAATCTATTTATTTGAATAAATACATATTTTTTAATTGACAAATGCCAGTAAACCACGTGATATCAAATCATTGCATATCATTCTGATTATCAACCTTGGATAATAATGATTCACTTTTACGGATCCAAAATTAATTTTTACCCAACTTCATTTATATCTGTCGAGCGGCAGTTGTTATACTTTTTATTGAAAGTCGTGGGTAGGTTAGTCAAGACCAACATAATATTTCTAATACAAGGAATATTGTAGAAAATTTCGATTTTCATAGTGGAAGAAAAATCCCCATTTTTCCATATTGGACTATAGTTCAATTTTCACCTAAAAAGATAAATTTTAACAAAATAGTTAAACTTTCAACCAAAAATGATTAAGTTTCAACCAAAAATAGAATAGTTTAATTTTTAGTTAACATAACTATTTTTCAACAGAAATATAACGAATTTTCAACAAAATAGTCAAAATTCCAACCAATGAGAGGAATTATCCACTAAAATTATGTGCCATAAACCAAAATAATGAATTTTCAACAGAAGAGTTCAATTTTCAATCAAGTGGTTAAATTATCAACCAAAAAGATGAAGGTTTAATATTCAGTTGAAAAAATTAATTTTCAAACTAAAAAGATATGTCTTGAAGTGGCTGGATTTTCAACCAAAAAAGATTAGGTCAGAACAAAAAATATAATAGTTGATAGTTCAACAACAAAATTTCAATTTCAAAATGGAAAACAGTAAAATTCAATAAGAAAAGGGGCATTTTAAACAAAATAGTTGAATGCTTGAAACGCAAATATGAATATTCAATAAAAAAGTTAATTTTTACCCCAAAAAAAAAAGACTTTTTAACAGAATTATTGATTTTTTAACATCAGAATTAGATTTTCAATCAAATAAATAAAGAAGATGAATTATTAACCGAAAATAATTAACTTCACAACCAAAAGTAGTTGATTTTTTAACTAAAGAGATCAAATTTCTACCAAAAGAGATGAATTTTTAACTAAAATGATGTCTTTTCAACTGGAATAGTTGAATTTTCATTCAAAAAATTAATTTTTTACCTAAAAAGCAAATTCTCAACAAAATCGTTCAATTTTCAACCAGAGAGATGAATTTTGAACTAAAATGATGAATATTTGACTAAATAGTTAATTTTCAACAAAAGCGTTCAACTTTCAACCAAGTAGTTGAATTTTCTACCAAAAACTATCATTTTGAATCAAGAAGAATTATCTTCCACCAAAAAAGATTGACTGTAAGCAAAATGCATGAAGTTGCAACCAAATTGTTGAATTTTCAACTAAAAAAGATAATTTTTCATTCGAAAATGGAAGAGTTTAATTTTCAGTTAAAAAAATTCATTTTCAAAAAATAAAAATCATTTTTTGTAAGAAAAGGTTGATATTTAATTTTTGAATGAAAAAGAAATACATTTAACCAAAAAGAAGAATTCTCAACCAAATACTTGAATTTTCAGCTAAAAGAGATAAATTTTTAACCACGAATGGAACACTTAAATGTTCAGTTAAGCAATTAATGATTGAGAAAAAATAAATTTTTAACAAAATATAGTTTATTTTCAATAAAAAAAAAATTGTAACAAAAGAGTTAACCTTCCAACCAGGTAGTTAAATTTTGAACAAAAAAGATGAATTTCTGAACAAGAAGATTACTTTGCTAGTAAAGAAGACAAATTTTCAACAAAATACATGAATTTTGGACGATCGTGCCTACATAAAAAACATAGTTAAAAGCTATTTCAATCACGTTCTTATTCATGAAATACTTTTCACTCCCAATTAGGAATAGTTTTTCAATTGTTCAGTATTAAAAGGGGTTGAAAGGGTAAACTAATGACAAACCCGGTTACATCATGCATTGACGATTATTTCGAGCTTTGTTACGTCAATTTGTGTTCTTTTCTTCAAAAACTACGTTGGGCACCAAAAACGAGGCGGATTTTGGAGTCCCTCTTTGTTTGCAAGAAAGAAAGTTAGTTGAAAAATGGGAAATAATCGGTATTTCCCTTATTTTTGAGCTTAAAAGTGATTTTAAATAAATTTTAAATAATATTTTACTTTTATTATAATGTTTTGCAACATGAACATGATTTTAAAATAAATAATATAAATAAATATTGATATTTCATAAAATTGTGGCCAATTTATCCAAATATATTCAAAACCCCTCAAAATCATTGAAATACTCAGAAATCTGGTAATATCTTTTAAAACTCCTAAGATCTTACGGGTACAAGAAATCGTTCCATATCTTACCAAATTTAGGATATTATTGAAAACCGTATAACATTTTTTTTAAATACCTTTAAATCGTTAAATCTATTGAAAATTCCTTGAAATCGTTTTAAAAAACCTAAAATCTTTTCAATCCTTTAAAATATTTAATTCATTCAAATATATTGAAAGTTAGGTAGAATCTTTAAAAATACCCTAAAATATTCCAAGTCATTTGAAATCATTTCAATGTATTAAAATCTATCGAAAATTCTTTGGAATCTTTGTGAATACCCTATAATATTTTGAATCCTTTAACATCCTTTTAATTTATTGAATGTTCCTTGGAATCTTCATAAATATCCCAAAATATTTGAAATCCTTCATAATCCTTTCAATTTATTAAAATGTATTGATAATTCCTTGGAACTTCTAAAAACACCCTAAAATTTGGTTAAATCCCTTTAAGTTATTAAAAGCCATTGAAAATTCCTTGGAATTTTTGTAAATATCCAAAAATAATTCTAATCCTTTGAAATTCCTTAAATTTATTGAAATCTATTCAAAATTCCTTAGACTTTTTGAAAATATCCTAAAATGTTTCAAGTCCTTTGAATTCCTTTCAATGTATTGAAATCTAGTATTGAAAATTTCTTGGAATCTTCGTAAATATACGAAAATATTTATAATCCTTCCAATTTATAAAAAATTCTTTAGAAACTATATAAACATTCTGAAATATTTCAAATCCTTTATAATCCTTTCAATTAATTGAAATCTATTGGAGATTCCTTGCAACATTTTAAAATATCCTACAATATTTTAAATCCTTTGAAATACCCTTAATTTATTTAAGTCTGCTGCAAATTCCAAGGAATCTTTGAAAATATCCTGAAGATGTATAAGTCATATATGAAATCCTTCCAAATCCCCCGAAATGGAATTTTTGAATCTCCTTGAATATCATTAAATCCCTTATAAATTTCTTAGTATATTTTGAGATACCCTGATATATTTTAATTATTTCGAATCTTTGGACATCTTTTAAAATACCTTAAAATTGTTTAAAGCTCTGGAAAGTTCCTTAAAACTTTAACAATATATCCATGAGAATCCCTTTAATTTATTGAAATCTATCGAAAATTAATTAGAATCTTTGTAAATTCCCCAAAATATTTTTAATCCATTCAAATCCTTCCAATTTATAGACAATCTCTTAGAATCCTCGTAAATAACTTAAAATATTTAAAATTCTTTCAATTTATAGAAAATTATTTGGAATCTTTGTATATATCCTTAGATATTTAAAACTCCTGATAATCCTTTCAATTTATTGAAATCTATTAGAAATTTTTCAGAATCTTTGAAAATACTATAAAATATTTCAAGTCTCTTTAAGTTCTTTCAATGTATTGAAATCTATTGAAAATTCCTTAGAATCTTTATAAATACCCTAAAATATTGTAAATCGTTTGAAATCCTTTCAATTTAGAAGAAATTCCTAGCAATCTTTAAAAATACCCTAAAATATCGCAAATTCCTTGAAATCCCTTCGATTTTTTGAAAATTTCTTAGAATCTTTGAACACACCCTAAAATATTTTAAATCATTTGAAATCCTTTCAATTTATAGAAAATTCCTTGGAATCTTTGTAGATACCCTAAAATATTTTGAATCGTTTGAAATCATTTCAATTTAGAGAAAATTCTTTGGAATCTTTTAAAATACCCTAAAATCTAATAAATCATACGTGTATATGAAATGTATTAAAAATTTATCAAGTTTTTGAAAACATACGCAAACTTTCGATTATTCTTTTTAAATTCATTGAAAATTATAGAAATGTTGTAAAATGTTCAGGAAATTTTGATATCTATTGAAATCCCATAAAAGTCCTTTGACATTTTGTAAAATCCATTGGAATTATACTAAGAATACCCTAAAACCTTTGAAATCTCATGAAATCCTTTCAAATCCTTATGAAGTTTCGGAAAATCTTTGCAATGTTATCACATTTTTTTACTTTTTTTTCAAATCTTAAAATCTTTGAAATAATATTAAATCTTAGTCCACTTATGTAAATCTTTGATACAAAGAAAGGGTGCAAAAAAAACTCAATAAAATAAGAATTTTATGCTGGTAATTATTTGTTCACTGAATTTTATTATAAAGCATAATAATAAGAAAATTTTAAGTTCCATATTTTAAAACTTAAGAAGCAGATCTAATTGTTATTTCAACTTCGAAAATATCGTAAATGCTTTATATCAAAAGATTGGCATTACATACAAAAAAAAATAATTTTGAATCAGAGCATAGTTCTTAATCTCATAATCATTATTTTTAGGCTTATTGTAATCAATAAAAAGATGCTTTATGTTGGCCTGAATTTTCTTTTCAGTTCAAAATCAGATAACTCGAACTTTTTGATTTTCACCTATAAAAGCGTTGACAATTAATAAGTGCTTGTATTGAAAAAAGTTAATGTTGTGTAGGATTTGATACACTGAACTTAAGTCTTCTGTTACACTTGATTAATGAGAGCGTGGTGAAATTAGGTTGTTTTTCCCTAGGGCTTAGAGAAAATGTCCACGTTTGGCTGGAGGTTATCCAGGAATTTATCGGACAATCGTGTGACCTTCATAAATTGCGAGCAAGTGAAACGTGTATCTGACAAGTAGCTTTGCAGTACCAAGCTAACTTTACACCCACTACAGATGTTTTGGAGAGTATACTTTAAAATTAAAAAGTATCCCATAAATTCTTAAGGCAGGAAATCAAGAAATAAATAAAAGAATAGAAGCGAAAAAGAGTTAAAAAAGCGTGTATAATGAAGTAGAATTATTATGTAAATCTCAGTAAGCTCAGATGCGAAATTTTATATTAGATAAAGAATGATTATAAAATGAAACAATAGTATATTGTGCAACGTGTGTGTAAAACGCGTTTTTACACACGCGATCACCACAAGTGGGTAAAGCGTACGCACGTGTTGCATACGATATTTTTTGACACAGTGTGCGTAAAAAGGCGTTTTTACACACCCATATGTGTGCGTAAAACGTGCATATGAGTGCCTAAAACTAGGCCATTTAAAGCACTCATATGGATGTGTAAAGACACATTTTACGCACACTGTGCCAAAAAAGATTTTTCCCTCTTTTCATTTATTGGAAGATCGTGCCTCAGTTTTCTCTTCTATCTTTATGGATGTTGTGAATTATTCAAATCTGTGTCGACCGAATTATTCATTCAATGCTTTTTTTTACGAGACAGAATCCACTGGGAAAATCGAGTTTCTTCGCTATTTCTTGAAAGACTTTTCAACGAGAAATATCATTATTCGAAAGTATTCATTTTTTTATAGATAAACCTGGCAAGCAGGAATATATAAAACTTTGAAAAATTTTCAACGTATCATAAATGGAGTTCTTGTAGAATTTTTAAGACTATGCTTAAAGAAATGAAAATTAGTGATTTTATTTTACAAATAAAGCATCTAAATACAGACATCACACTCTTTTCATCATTCCCCTCGTTTACCTTTTTTTTGAAAAGAATTGATCTTTTTTCTCCTCCTGTTTTCAAGAATCATCCCTTTTTGTCCTTTTTATTGCTTTTTTGCTAAAATGAATTAAAAGAAAAGAACTTTGCTGAATTAAAAGAATCCAATCAGAAAATCCAACTATTTTTTGTTGGAAGTTCATTATTTTTAATTGAAAGTCTACCATGATATTTTTGGTTCAAAATTCATCACTTTTGAGTAAAAATTCTACTATTTGGCTGAACATTTTATAATTGTGTTAAAAATTCGTTTTTCTTGGTAGAAAACTAATCCCCTTGATTGAAAACTCAACTACCTAGTTGAAAATTTAACTTTTTTTTTCACGATTCATATTTTTTGTTTGTAAATCAATTTTGTAACTGGAAATTTAGATATTCCATTTTTGGTTGTAAGTTGATCGTTTTCAGCTTAAAATTAAACTATTTGGCTAAAAAATCACTTTTTGATAAAAATGATATTTTTTGTTAAATTTGTGTATTGGTTGAAAATTAATTTTTGGTTTGAATATTCATATTTTTGAGCAGAAAAATTCAACTATTTTTCAGTCCATTCGCCGTTTCGGTTTGAAAATTCAACAATTTGTTTGAGAATTTTTTTCTCTCATGAGTTTCGGTTGACGATTTAACCATTTTGTTGAACATTTGTATTTTTTAGTTGAACTCAACTATCTTTTATTTAAAATAAAAATATTTTTTTGTTGAAATATCAACTATTATATTTTTTGTTGAGATTTAATGTTTTTTTTTATTGAAAATTGCCGGTCTGATGCTCTTACCCACTAAGCTACGGATTGACGAGATTAATGTCTTCACATCCCCTACAAGTTGAGTTCCGACGTAATTCCTTATACTTGTAAGATTAATTTTTCAAACATTCGAATGTTTTGTATTTCTTGACGTCATGGTTTTAACCAGATAAATGTATTCAATAATTCAGTTGACGTTAATTGTTAATGATGTTAATTGTTAATAAAACATCAATAATAAATGTATCTGGTCAAAACCACAACATAAAAAAAACTTGGTTGAAAGTTGAACTTCTTTGTAAAAAATGAATTTTTTTGTAAAGATTTATCATTTTATTTGAAAATTTAACTATTTCGTTACAAAGTCAACTATTTTGTTTAATCTTCAATTATTTTTTTGAAAAATCAACTTTTTTTCTTAAATTCATCTTTTGCTGGTCGAGGATTTAACATTTTTGTTGAGCATTCGTCTTTTCAAATAGACAATTCGTTTTCTTTATGATAAATTCAACTGTCTTCTAAAAGATTTGTCTTCTTGGATTAAAGATTCAACTATTTGGTTAAAACTTCAACGACTTTGTTAAAAATTCCTCTCTTCTTGAAATTTTATATATTTGGTTATAGATGCAATTGTTTGGTCTAAGATTAATTTTTTTTTTCTTCTTGACAACACAGAAAAAAGGAGTGATTTTTTGTCCGACCCCCCTTGAAAACGCGCCATTGCATGCACGTGAAGCAGGCGTAATGTGGCCGCTTCCAGCTCAGTGACGCTCGCACATGCGCACTCCGCCGCCGGGCCAACATAAAACTTTACGCCCGCTACA